>CAUYUJ010014150.1:127500-130000 GCA_963575745.1 Prorocentrum cordatum
ATCGTCGGGGTTCCTCGGGAGATTTCGGGGTTCGTCGGGGCTTCTCAGGCTCCATTGGATAATTAGAGAGTTCTCATGGTCCCTCAAGATACCCCCAGATTCCGCACGATCGCGCCATGTTCCTCGAAATTTATCTGGGATCCTGAGGATTCCTTGGGTTTCCTGAATGTTCTTCTGGGTTGTCAGGATCCCGCAGGATGCATTCGACTACGCGTAAAATGACTTTTGGTGCGCGGCTCCAGGGGCGCCCGTGGGGGCCCAACGCAATGGCGCAAGCTGGCGTGGCCGCGCCGCGTCAAAGATCGGCGGGGCGCAACTCGAAAATCTGTGCTGCGCCACTGGGCAACCGCGAAATTCCGCCGATTGAATTCGAGCGCCCCGAAAGGCCCTCCGAAGGCGCTGCGAAAACAGACGCTGCCGAGGGCCACCGCGACGAGGTATGGTACTGCCGGGCTGCATCGCGATGACGTCTGACCAGGCCCAGCGTCATGGCCCAAACCAGCCCCATCCGAGAGCCTGGAATATGTTTGAACATCTTTGGGTACTATATAACAGTAAAGATCCCCATTGGTTCTTCAAGCGTATTCACACATATTCAAAAATATTCAAAAATACACAAAATCATTCAAACCAGACGTTCTGGGATTTGGCTGGGATTCGGGACTGGTCCTGGGCTGGAGAACGCGCCGACTGGTCGACCGGCGGCCCCCCCTCGAATGCCCAATGCAAACTGTAGGGTACAACGCGTATGCGCTGCTGTCGATTACAAGGGGTCGGCCCAAACCTGGCGCGCTCAAGTGCGAGCGCAATCACGCGATGCGGGTGCCGACGCGAGGTCCAACTCATCCCGCAAGAGAAACCATCCGACCCCCTTTGGGCCAGCACCAAAGGTCACTCCGGCGAAGGGTCACTCTTACGCGTAGTCAATTCATCAGGATTCTTCGGGACGTTACAAAAACCCCGGCGACTGCCGCGGTATGTTTCAAGGTTCCTGAGGATCCCCGGGGGGTTCTGCGAGTTTCCCAGAGACACGGTTCCCTCAGGATCGTTTTAAATTCTGTCGGGTATCCCATAAAAAAATGTTTTCTGCGAAATCCCGTGGCCATCCAATTTCCTTTGAACTTCCTTTTGAAATCCGATACGAAACATAGGTTTTCTCAGAAATCCCGAGGCGATCCAATTTCCTTTGCACTTCCTTTTGGCACGCAGCCCAAAACATTGGTCTTCGAAGAAATCCCGAGGCGATCAAATGTCATTTTCCAAATGCCTGTCGACATCCAATACAAAACAATTTTTTCTCCGAAATCCCGAGGCGATCAAAAGTCCTTTAAATTCATACTGTCACGCAGTACAGAACATTGCTTTTCTGCGGAATCCCAAGGCGATCCAACTCCCCGCTTTAATTCCTTTCGAAATCCAATACCAAGTATGGGTTTCCTTCGAAATCCTGAGGCGATCAAATTTATTTTGAGATTCTTGTTGCCACCCCGTACGAAGCATTGGTCTCTGCCGGACGCCCGAGGCGATCATTTGTTCCCAATCATCCTGTGGTGTTGAATCCTCATTTTAAAGAGACAGCGCCCCGCGTTCACTCCTTCCTTCCTCCCGCTGCCCCCTCCCTCGGCACCGCACCCATTTCGGCACACCCCTCACACGCTTCGTGGCCCCATAGGAAGCTCCACCGAGGGCCTCAAGGGCTGCGTTGGCATGGCGGCACCGCACCTATTTCGGCACACCCCTCACACGCTTCGTGGCCCCATAGGGAGCTCCACCGAAGGCCCCAGTGGCTGCGTTGGCATGGCGGCACCGCACCCATTTCGGCACACCCCTCACACGTTTCGTGGCCCCATAGGGAGCTCCACCGAGGGCCCCAGTGGCTGCGTTGGCATGGCGGCGCCGCACCCAAGTCGGCACACCCCTCACACGTTCCGTGGCCCCATAGGGAGCCCACCGAGGGCCCCAGTGGCTGCGTTGGCATGGCGGCACCGCACCCATTTCGGCACACCCCTCACACGTTTCGTGGCCCCACAGGGAGCTCCACCGAGGGCCCCAGTGGCTGCGTTGCATGGCGGCACCGCAACCCATTTCGGCACACCCCTCACACGTTTCGTGGCCCCATAGGGAGCTCCACCGAGGCCCCAGTGGCTGCGTTGCATGGCGGCCCGCACCCCATTTCGGCACACCCCTCACACGCTTCGTGGCCCCATAGGGAGCTCCACCGAAGGCCCCAGTGGCTGCGTTGCATGCGTTTTCGGCACACCCCTCACACGTGGCCCCATCCACCGAGGGCCCAGTGGCTGCGTTGGCATGGCGGCATAGGTGACTGGCTGCGTTGGCATTGCGCCCAGGGCAGCTTCGTGGCCCCATAGGGAGCTCCACCCCCAGTGCTGCGTTCGCAACGCACCCATTTCGGCACACCCCACACGTTGTGGCCCCATAGGGAGCTCCACCGAAGGCCCCAGTGGCTGCGTTGGCATGACCGCACGGCACACCCCTCACA
>CAUYUJ010014150.1:135000-277500 GCA_963575745.1 Prorocentrum cordatum
CGCGCGGGGCGAGGAGAGGTGGCGTGAAACTAACGATGCTGACGATAACCCCAGACACCTAGCATCTCGAAAAACATGTGGCGAAGGTGTTTCAGCGTTTTCGCCCTCTGGGGACCCTTACTGGGCCTTGGGATCTCCAACAAAACGACTCGGCATGAAACACTGGTCCCGCGGAAGTGGCCCCGTGTCCTAAAAAGTAGAAGCGCCGGGTGCCTGGGACGATGACGATGCTGACGATGCTGATGACGACCTGATGCGTTTAAGGCCGCCCTGGCGCAAAGCAGGATTCAGCACCGTGTGGGCGTCGTGCCCCCGGGCGGGGAGGGAAAAGGGAAGAAGAGAGGGAGAGCAACAGGGCCCTGGCGGGGATGACGACCTGATGTGTATGAGGCCGCCCTGGCGCAGAAGCGGGATTCAGCACGCGGCGAGGGGGGAGGGCGAGGAGAAAAGAGAAGGGTGGACAGGGTGCGGGGGCAGAGATAAAGGCTTCGACTGGACACGTGCAGAGCCCAAGTAGGCCGAACTGACTCCACGACGGCCAAGACATTGGCAGGACCAGGGCAAGACCTACAGGAGGCCGAATAGGAGCCGACGATGTTCCCCACGAGACACCACAGCTGGAATCGGCGACGAGGGCGAGCAGAGGATGCTATCGACATGCAGTGCGCACCTAAGTGGGGGAGGATGTAGAGAGGGAGGTGGATGCAATGATATGTCACGAATGATGTCAGGGTGCTTACCGAAGCCGGATCGTTCTGGTGAACCCCTTCGATTGTGAGATACCCCAACCAGACAAGGGACGAGGTCCAGCTATCCACGTTTCCACGCTGCTTCGATGAAGGTGAAAACCGAGAAAACCTCGCATTGATAATGAGGCGGGTGAAGATGATCAGACTGGATATGGCACTGGCAATGGTGATGATGACGGCGACGGCTTAAAATAATGGCAGTGGCGAAGACGACAATAACTACGCTCGACGCCGTCGGCGACGGCGACCACCGCGGCGGCGCCGTGGCGACGACAACGACTGCAGCGGCGACGCCAAGGACGCCGAGGACGGCTGCGACCGCGGCGGCACCCTGGCGACGACGGCGACGATCACGGCCATCGAGACGAATGACGACCGCAACGACGGCGACAGCCGTGACGGCAACGTGGCGGCGGCGGCGTCGGCTGACGGCGACGCAGGCGACGGCCACCAAGCCATCGAGAATTCTGTAAGAGGCGACGATGAAACTGCCAAAAGCAACGCCAACTGCAATCGCGATGACTGCGCGACGGATGACGACGAAGGCAAGGCCGACGGCGACGACAACGACGACGACAGCGGCGACGACGACGACGGCGGCGACGGCGACGGCGACGACGACAGCGCGGGCTGCGACCACGGCGGCGGCACCGCGAAGACGGCGGCGGCGGCGACGGAGGGCGGCGATGACTGCACGGACGGCAGCGACGGCGGCGGCGGCCGATGCCTGGCCGGCAGGCGTCGTGCGCCTGCGCGCTGCGACCCGCTCCGCCGCCTGCGCCAGCGCCTGGGAACCCTCGGCGCTCTCCGCGAAGTCCGAAAAGAACCGGCGCCAGCCCTCCGCAGTGACCTCGCCAGCCTGGCGCGGATCTCTGTGGCATCGACGAGAAGGGAACACGGCCAAAAAATGTTGTTCAGCGTCGCGGCGGCGACTTTGGCGACATGCTACGATGCATGCCCTGCAGGCGGATAGCGTGTCGCTCCGCTCCGCGGGGCGGGAGGCCGGGAAGAGCTCGGGGCATGGACGCCTGTGGAGTGGAGGTAGTCAGCCTGTCGCGCCGAGGCGTGGTGGGCCAGAACCCGCGGCACGACACGCTAAAACAAAGCCCCTGACCATTGGCAGGCTCAGGGGGGAGGAGGAGAAGGGGAAGAGGAGGAGGAAGAGGAGGAGGAAAAAAAGGAGGAACGGGAGGCACAGGAGGAGGAGGTGGAGGAAGGGGCAGAAAGAGGAAACATAGGAGGAAGAGGGGGAATATGGAGGAGGGGGAAGAGGAGGAGGCGGAGGAGGATCGTTATTCGGTCGCAGGAGCCGCGGACTCCTGCGCCAGAGCCCGATCGGCAACCTCCTCCACGACACGACGCTGACTGGCGTTCAGCCTGCTATCCGCATGCCTGGTTTTCAACCTCAGCATACTAGGACGTCGTTGCCTTCTTCCCCACAACCACCTGCGGGGTACCCTCCACGTCTCCCGCGCCTGCGCCCTCTGCACTGCACCGCCATCCCACCCCAACAACCCGTCCCCACCGTGTTTCTTTCGTCCCCCGCTCTTCCGATTCATGTCGTCCCCCCCCCCGCGGCGTCGCCCCTAGCGATCGCCCCCCGGCTTTTGTTTACGCGTCGCCCTCTGCGACTGCGTTGGTTCGTCGGCCCTTTTTCTCCATGGGCGCGCCCCAGACGCGCGTCTTCCGCCTGGCGGCCTCGTCGACAGCTTTCGGGTCCGACCCTGCGTCGCTGTACAACCCGTCCTCGCGCTTGACGAGGCATTCGTCTGTGACTGGCCGCGGGTCCACAACGCCCACGCAAACCTGGACCCACCCCTTCGTTTCCGCACGCGGCATACCTTTGTTGAACCATTCTATCGACGCCTCCGCCCACGACCCGTGAGCTACGCCGAACTTCCCCTGACGCGGCACTCCACCTTCCACGCTTTCTCGCAGCGTGAACGCCTAATAGTACGCCATCAACACCAGCCCATTCCGCTCTTCTTCCCCTGCCCCGTGCTTCGGCTGCGACGTTCCGTGAAAACTCGGATTCCTCGGGTGCTCGCTCCGCGCCAGAACGCACGCACGTGTTAAGGCGTCCATCTCGGGGACATGGGGAACGGCCGCATTACACGCCGCCTTCGCCGGCGCCCGCTGTCTCGCGGTCTGTATCGCGAACTTTCTGCACGCCAGACGGCGTCAACGTCGCCTGGTACTTATCGCGCGCGGATATCCCGCCAGCTCCACGCGCCAGTATCCCAGGAATCCGTACAGCGACGAGAACGCCAGGTCGGGCGCTCACACTGCAAGTGGGTTCCAGGGGACCCCTTCTGGAGTCCATCCCCACTCGCATTTCGTCCATGGACTGGCTTCTGACACACCCGCGCCCGAAGCAGGCCCCCGGAGGAAGCCAAAATCTGGAAACGCCTCTTCTTCCCCCTCCTTCCGCTTGTAACCAACCTCGTATCTCTTATCCCTATCCCTAAGATCGACAAGCCCAAGGCGATGGCGATCTTAGGGATGTGCCTTCAGAAACTGAGGGACTCCGTAAGATCGGCATCGTTATTAGGTGATGCCAATCCCAGGAATAGGGACAGGTTTCAAGCTGGAAGATTTGCCTCGACCGTGGCGACAAAGCCATCAGATCCCCGGCCTCCCCAACGACCGGTATGCTCAGATCCAAGCCAAGTTGGCAGGACGCCGCGCCCCGCACGCCAGAGCCTCGAACCCCGAGAAGACAACAACATCGCCGCGGCTGTCCCAGTGCGCACTCCCGGCGGCGCGTGAGGGGGGGACGCGAGAAGGAGAAGGAGAAGGCCTTCTCAGAAGGCGGCGGGTCTTCTCAGAAGCCCTCGCGCCTTCTGAGAAGTGTTGCATGTCTTCGGGGAGAAGGCTTAGAGAACTTCTCAGGAGGCCCGAGGCCATCCGAGCCCTCTGAGAAGGCCCACCCCTTCTCGCTTGCCCCCCGGGGCCCGCCGCCGACAACCACCCAGGCACCAGCCACGTCATCCCGTCTGACAGTCATCCAGTCTGCCTCCTTCCTCCCCATCCTCCTCATCAAGGGGCCAACGGGAGGGGGAGGGGGGGGGGGGCCGGCTCAGGGGAGGGGGGCATCGGGCTGGCATCGGCGGTGCATCGCCGATACATCGTCGATGGGGCCCCACAGCAGCAGATCCGCACGCTCCTCTGCGGGGTGGGCCACGGGGCCCAGCTCGGCGATCAGTGGGCGATTGGGGTCCGATGCGCCCCCCCTCCCCAGGAATCACCGTCGTCCGGTCTTCGGGCCAAAGCTCGGGCCTCTGGCGGCCGTGCGGGACGATCGGGGGGCTCGTGGAAGCCCCTCGGAGAGGCGCAGCGGCTGAAACGTACCCAGCGGCTGCACAGCCGTCGAGGACCGATGGCAATGTCCGAAAACCTTGAACCTCGAATCTCCAAGCCTGTTCCCACACACGGCTGGCGTCGCAAAGGCAGCGTGCAACACCGATCTCCGGAACTGGAGGCCTCCTAGGTGGGGTCCGAGTAGATGGGATTGAAGGATCGCGCCGCACATCGGCGATGCACTGGCGATGCATCGGCGACGTCGGCGATGCATCGGCGACGTCGTCGTGGGAAGCACGGGCTCCACATCGAGCCGCATCATCGATGCATCGGCGATGCGGCGCGATCCTCCGACTCCATCTACGCAGACCCTATCTAGGAGGCCCAGAGAAACGGACGCCATCCCATCACAACAAGGCTTCCTCCGTGCACGCCGTCCCTGCGAGACAAACCCTCTGCGAGGGGTCCTTCTGCGCACACCATCCCCCTGCCAGGGTCTCTTTGGTGCACGCTATCCGCATGGTGCGGGGGTACGGTGGGGGCCTTTGGATGAAGAACCATTGGATGAGGAATCTAGGGTCTGGAAGCAGGTGGAGCATCAATTGAGGCTTGGCCATGGATATCACCGCCAGCCTCATTAGACAAGGGACCTCTAGGGTCTCTTCACAAACGCCCCCCCCCCCCACGCTGTGTCACAAGCGTGCGGGCGGCGCCCCATCGCACGCTACCTTTGCGGCGCCGACCGCAGCGCTGCCCCTGGGTGTCCGCGACGTCCGCGCCGTCTGCCCCTCTCCCCGCGCGGCTGCCTGCGACAGCTGCAGGAAGACCCGCCCGCCTGTGGCCGGGCGCCGCCGCGGGACGGGGAGGGGGGGAGGGGTGGGAGTTGAGCGGAGGGGAGGGTGGGGGAGGGAGAAGGCAGGCAGGAGGGGGGGAAGAGGAGGAGGTCAGGAAGGGAGGAGAGGAGCCCTCGGATCCAACGAGGGCCCAATCGACTGAATGCAATAGTATCGAACTGCCCACAGCATGCACAAGACAAGACGGCTGGATCTGGGTGGCCGTAATTGGCGGTCTGCTTACCCGCCCTGCAGGTGGGAAACACACGGGCAGAGGAGGGAGGAGGCAGGAGGTGGGCAACGGACGGAGGCAAGGGGATGGGGGGGAACCGCGGCGGAGGGGGGGGGAGGAAGACGACGGGGGAGGGGGGTAGTGGAGGGATAAGGGAGGGAGGGAGTATTCGGAATCGGATTGAGAACGACGCATCTAAACGGGTATCGTAGACTGCTCAACTCGAACTGCTATCTATATTATTTGAGATTACACATGTGTGTATAATTGCCTTCATCATGTATATATATATATATATACGTATATATGTATATATACACATATATATGCTGGTGTGTACATGTCTGCATGTGTACCAGAAGCGAAGGCTCGCTTCGCTTCGCCTCAAGTTTGGAGACGCATCCTCGGCGACGTCATCACTTGAGTGGGCAAGAAAGCAACGTAGCGGTGACAATACCATAAGCAAAAGGATCAATGAGAGCGCACGCCGGGGGAAAAGGGTGCAACGGAATCCGAGATGCGAATCGGACGGAAGATGGAATAGCTGCCCTTTACACGGGAAGGTGGCTGGGAAGGTCGTGGGGAGTCGGGGGGAAGCATCTGCAGGAAGGAAATGGCGCAGGGCAAGCACTGTCGGACAATGTGTGGCAGATTAAGGCGGGCGAGGAAGGCATGGGGAGCGAGGGCGAGGTCAGGGCATAGCAGGTCTGAAGAAGAGACTAAGTGAATGAGAATTTAAATCGGTGGTTCAGGAGGGGACGGGAAGGGCGAATGCGGAGAAGGATCGAATGAGATGGGACGGGTAGGGCGGGACGTGGAAAGTCACGGGGAAACGATGAGTGTCGGGCCAAGAGGCGTAAACGCGAAAGCATTGACATCATTGTTGCAGCCAAGAGATGCAGCAACTTCCAAATGCCTCGATCCTCCCCGTCCGTCCTCCTCATCCCTCCTCCTGCTTCCGCTAACGCTAACCCCTGGTGTCCCGAAAGCGGGCCGCGGCGTACGCCACCAGAACAGCAGAACGGAGCGGACGAGAATCACCTGACGACTTCCAAGGGTCTCTACGGGTCTGTCTGGGGCCTCCTGGGAGCCTCTTCGGGAGGAGGACGGTGGGAATATGATTGAAGAACGAGGAAGTGGATGAGGAGGAGGAGGAAGATGAGCACGTGTAGCCTGCACAACTTCGGAACCCCACTCCCGCTGGGAGGCGGAAAATTAAGGGAGGTGACGGGTCCTGATGAAGGCGCGTCGGTTGAGAATGCCAACTACTGCTGACATTGAATTGGGAAGTCGTTCGCTCAGACATCCACTGGGGGACGAAGAGGAGATAAAGGCAGGAAGACGAGGACGAGGATGGGAGGAGAAGGAAGAGGAGGAAAAGTGGGAGGCAAAGGGAATGGAGGATGAAGGAAGGAGACACGGGCCGAGGGGTATAGGAAGCTGAGGGACGTGAGCCTATGCAGACTGAGTGACCTCCGCCTACTCCCCCAGGATCCGCAAGTGCACAGGGAATTTCAGGAAGTATGCCAAGGACTTGCATATGGAAACAACGTCGGGCCGTGTCGGGAACTGTCTCGATTTGGTCGATGGTGGCGAGTGGCCCCGTGTTCGATGTTTCGAGGGCCCGTTTCCACACCGTCCTGGGGTTCGTGAAAGGGCCTTGGCCTGGGAACCGTGTGGGGTACTTGGGGTCCTCTCGAACCTGTCTTAGGCCGTCCCGGGTCCTTGCCGGAGCCTTCTTGAGCGCCGTTGGAAGGGATACTGGGGAAACATTGGGAGCCTCTTTGGGTGGTTCGGGCGCTATGGGGGCCGAGTAACGGTTTTGCGAAAATGATACCGAGACTGGGGCAAAACCTGCAATGTGGGTACTTGGGGGTTTCTGAGGAGTCCTTTCGGGGGGCCCTCAGGTCGTCGCAGGTCACCGCCTGGCCCCCTCTGGAGGCCGATAGGTCGAACAGAGGAACAGTATTGTGGCCCTCAAGTGCGGGGTAATGCGCGATTGGCGCCATCTGGAGTTCTTTTGAGGAGTGTCCGAGGCCGCGTGGGAGGCATAAGTCGCGCAGGGGAATGCCCCTACCTGGGAGACCAATCAAGGGGGGGTCCGATGTATTTTGTATAGATGACGTATACATTCATAAATATGCACCTGTACATCTACATACGTGAACACTGATTGAGTCTCACATGCAGCTATACACATGTTGTACTATTTCTAGCCCATCATGAGGCCGTCCAGAGAGGAGGCCTGCGGGGATGTGTGGCACACGCAGCGGCTAGAGGAACACCTGGAAGAACATATAGATTCACGGAGCGAAGTGAAAGTTGAGGCAGGGACCAATGTAAGATGCCCCCGATCAGATATGCAGGTTTCGGCAGTGGTTGGATTGGACGCTAGACTGGACATGACTGACGGCAGATCGGCTGACTGGATCTGAACAGCACAGCCATTGCGCCACGATGCGGACCGCTGCGTCAGACACGCGAGGGCTTTCCTGGCCACGGCGAGCCTCGGCCACGAATAGGCTCCGAACCCCAAATCAAAGCAGCGGCCCGGCAACCAGAGCCCCAACAGAGCCCGAGGTGGTCCTGACTTCAGCGTCTTGACGGTGCTCCGACGGTGGGAACCCGCATGAGAATCCTCCGAGCTGATCTGGAAATCATCCTCACCGTCGTCCTTCTGAACGCAGAGGCTCCCACTCGAGACATCCTCGCGATTCACTCACAGATGAGGCTCCCTCTCGAGCCGCCCTCCAGATTCAAAACTGAAGAGCCCAAAAGTGACGACAATTCCATGGTTTGGAGGACCCCACTTGGATTCGAACACGGGGATGCGGACTCCATTGGGAGGGGCTCCCGATCGAACTTTCCTCGCGATTCACTCAAGGACAAGGTTCCCGCTTGAGACTTCCTCCAGATTCAAGCCTAAAGAGCCCAAACGTGACGACAATTCTGGGGTTTCGATGGCCCCGCTCGGATTCGAACATGGAGGTGGTGACCCCTCTAGGAGGGGCTCCCGCTCAAGACTTACGATTTACTCACGCACGAGGCTCCTGCTCGAGCCGTGCACTGGATTCAGGCGCCAGGGGCCCAACAGTGACGACAATTACAGGGTTGGGGTCACGGGTCAGCAGTTCTAGGGTTTGGATGGCCCCGCTCGGATTCGAATATGAAAAGAGGACCCCGCGAGGCGGTGCTCACAGTCGAGACTTCCTCGCGACTCACCTGCAGACAGGCTCACGCTCGAGACTTCCTCCAGACTCAGGCTTTGGAAGCCCAACGGTGACAACAATTCCAAGGTGTGCACGGCCTCGCTCGCATTCGAACACGGAGATCGGGACCCGGGGTTCCTGTTCGAGACTTCCTCGACATACGAAGCTCCCGCTTGAGACCTCCTCAATATTGGTGTGCGAGTGCGTGAGTGTGCGAGCGAGTGTGTGTGTGTGTGTGCGATGATGGTGATCATGATGACGCTACTGCTGCCGCTGCTGATGACGATGCTTGTGGTGATTATTATGGTGATCGGGGGAGGGGGGGGAGGTCATTGCACGGGGTGTGCAGAGAAAACAACAAGCCCGACGTATTAGGATGTTGGGAATGAATTCGTTAGCACCAGCTACGCTTTATACGAACAAAGGTAACAGAAAGTTCGGGCACCTGGGAGACAGTCCTGCAACACCACGGTACGTTGGCAGGCTGGGAGGCCCATAAACTGGGAGGCAGGGGGCGACCCTCGAAGAAGGAGCAATCTGGACAAAGAAAGTCTTTACCTACAAACCTTCAAGCACTGCAACGGCAGGCTATTCCTCGTAGCGAGCAGTCGTGGCCTGCAGAACGATGGGCATTGTGGAAAACTAGAATTGCCTGGAAATCTCACTGCGATTGCGAGCGGGGACGCTCCACAACAAGAGGGCGGAATGGGCACCTAGAAATGTCCGCAACAGTGCCTGCACGCCGTCGCAAACATTCGTGATCTCGCCAAACACGGGCGGGCCCGCCTGGCGCCTCTTTGCGAGGCGTTTGCATAGAGTGCTCACGAGGTCCAGCGACGGCAAGTGTCGTTCGACTCAAGATGAGACTGCTTGCCGATGGGAACCGTACGAAGTCACGAAACGAACATCACGAATATAGATTATGAGCGCGCCGCCGTATCTTTCTCGAACAACTGGATCGCCTTCGCTCGTGGTTGGTCGTAAATGACATCACAGCAACCTGGTTGCCCAAGTGATGATCCCGAACACGATTCAACGCGCCCGCATAGAGACACCCGTTGACTATGTGTGGCTGGCGTTGAGCTGGGGATCGGCTGAATTGTGTCGTGGGTATCGCCGAGGAGAGCAATCCGCCAGTTAGGTGATCCGAGGGACAATGACAGTCGTCATATTCAGCAAGACTGAGGACTCGTCTTGGGAGGTTGCCATAGCGTTCCATGCACATGGACCATGTGACCATGACCTTGTCGAGCACCGCAGGAACGATGATGTATGCCCTCATAGCACTTATGGCGTGGCCAGAGGACGTGACCGAGAACTTGATAGTTACTTGTTACCGGCGTAGCGGCAGTAGATACCATGGCTCAGCGCATCGCCCCTCTCGCTTACAGCTGATGTCCAGGTCCTCGGGGCGACTTAGGAGGGTGTCATCGCCCAAGTACCTAGTGGCCGGCGTCCTGGGAAAATGGTTGATTGTCTCTGTCGCCTCTCACTGGACCGTCTGCAACCCTGGCCGTCGCAAGATGATCGCCGCTGCTGGGGTCAGGCTCGCGGCTGGGGTCGTTCGGTATGGAGGGCACGCGACTGCCTCGCAATCGCTCCACTGGTGCCTCGAACCAGAACCACGCCCAGGGAGGAAAATGATGAATTCGTTGACTGGTGGATGATAAGGCCTGTGATGATCCTCGCCTCGGCGCAAGGGTTTGAGAAGGTGGAGGTACGTTCTGGACCCCTCCCTACGGCCGCCTTCGATGGCCGAGGGGCCGTAGGGAGGTCCTCAGCCCCCCCCCCTCAGTGACTATTGGGAGGGCGGGAGGGGAGGAGGAGAAGAAGAGAGGAGGAGGAGGAGGAGAGGAGGAGGAGGAGGAGGAGGAGGAGGAGGAGGAGGAGGAGGAGGAGGAGGAGGAGGAGGAGGAGAAGAAAGAGGAGGAGGGGGAGCAGGAGAAGGGGCAGGAGGAGGAGGAGGAGGAGGAGGAGGAGGAGGAGGAGGAGGAGGAGGAGGAGGGGGAAGCGTCCGCGGGGCGGGCCTGGCATGCCGCACACGTCCTGCATGCCGAACGGCAGCCGATCCAGGGCCGCGTCCCACTGGTAGCGGCTCACCTCTGTCGAGGAAGCGCAAGCAAAGATTAAGGCGCGTGGATTAGCGACCGGTCCCGATTCAATAGGAAATCGACGCTCCCCGTCGCAAAATCATGTGGCACTGGCCTCATGTTTCGGGGAGCACTTTCCCCGACCCGTGGATCTGGAGCACACGCCCCAGATCCAAGGATCCCTGATCCATGCTAGCGTGCGCCCCGCTCTGGCGGCTCTCTCTCTCTCTCTCTCTTCGCGCCTCCTCGGGCCCCCGTCGGGCTGGTCAACGAGTGTGCGGGCAACCTGGTGACGGCGAAGACGCACCGTGCCAGCGACACGCTGAGGCGTGTTAGAACCTGGGCCGGCATGGGAACCGACAAGAGCGCTTCGTCATGCGGGGCGGTTCCAATTTCGCAAGAGATGGCTATTGTGTACCTTGGCGCTCAAAGCTTTTTACGCCGCTGTGAGCTCTTGAGGCCTTGGCGACCAATTATTTTTTGTCACCGTGCGCTCTTGGGAACATTGCGTTCGCATCAAATGTTTCTTACGTCACCGTTCGCTCACGGGGGGGCCTCTTGAGACTCACTTAGAAGCATCTTGAGGGCCTCTTGTGTATCTTTTGGGCCTTTGGGGGGTCCTCTTGGGCCGTCCGCGGACAGCTTGGACCGTCCGGGGGGGATTCGGTCAGCTTGGAGCGCTCTTGGGACCTGCCTGTGGCCGCCTTGGGGCTCTCCTGCGAGCCTGATGGGGCTCTGTGGGGCCCTCCTTGAACCGTCTTGGGGCTCTCGTAAGCCGCCTGGAAGCCCTCGTGGGCCGCTTTGAGGCCCTCTTGGGAGCGTCTTGGGACGTCTTCGGGCGATCTCGGAGGCACCCGGGGCTGCCTTTGGCCGCTCTTGGCCAGACAAAGGGAAAACCAACAAATCCTTCGGAAATCAGAAGTCCGCTTATGTGTTTTGCCTCATTCGTGCCTCTTGGGGGTCCTCCTGGGGGCCTCTTGGGGCGTCTTGGGCCGCTTGGGCCCTGACCAGGCCATCAGGAGCCCTCAGGGAGCGCTCTTGGAACGTCTTCGGGTCCTCTTGGGTCTCTCTGAGGCCTTATTGGGGGCATATTTGGCCGTCCTAGAAATCATTTAGTTTGGGCTGTCTTGAGGCCTCCATGGCCGGAACAACAGCGAACATGACCCCCGGAAGGCGTGTCAGAAATCTCGCCGCGCCACGCCCCCTCCGCCGGACCTCCCCCGAACTGGGGCTAGAACCCTGTAAATCACTTCTCTCGGTCGCGCTCTTTCCGTCACGCGCGCCTGTATCATTGTCTGAAGGCGGAGGCGGAGGAGGAGGAGGAGGAGGAGGAGGAGGAGGAGGAGGTGGAGAGGGGGAGGAGGAGGAGGAGGAGGAGGAGGAGGAGGAGGAGCAGCAGCAGGAGGAGGAGGGGGAGGGAGGAGGAGCAGGAGAAGGAGGAGGGGAGGAGGAGGAGGAGGAGGAGGAGGAGGAGAAACAGGAGGAAGAGGAGGAGGGGAAGGAGGAGAAGGGGGAGGAGGAGGAGGAGGAGGAGGAGGAGGAGGAGGAGGAGGAGGGGGAGGAGCCCACGCCTCAAAGAGGGATCCCCGTCCAGCCGCACCGCTGCACTAAGCAGCACGGGGCGCGCCGCCCGCGGCCCACGCGGGGCCATTCCTCAGATCCTCCTCCGCAGAGACGATCTGGTTGCCGAAGTCGTCGAGGTGGAAGCTGGCGTCGACGTGAACCGAGCCAGCGACGGCAACGCCGTCTTGAAGTAGTGGCCCAGCGTCAGGTACGGGGCCATCAGGAAGAACGGCGCTGACTTCACTCACGGAGGGAGCTACTCCAGCGCCTGCATTAACCATAGCGGAGATCTCCGCATGTCGATCATCGGGATCATCTTGGTGATCAAGAGAGACAGCAGATGCGAAAGCCTCAGACTGGGCCGTCGCGAAGACGTTGTCCTCCTCTCCTTCCACTTCCAGGAAAAGCGCCAAAATGTCATCATCGTCCTCCATCGACGCCTCTGTACCATTGTCTGCCGAAGCCGCAGCCGCCGAAGTCACGAGGGGGGCGGCGGCCTCATCATCAAGAAGAACGTCATCAGCATGAACTGCACGTCCTGTGTCTTGGTCATCCGCTTCGCCAGCACCACCAGGCTGTTCGTGTCCATGAGGGGGCACGGCGTGTAGCTGTGCCGTTCCCATAAGCTTAGACGGCCAGGGCCCCCGAGCACGATTGGTGAATCTATTGACGCGCGGGCGAGAAGTGTTCACAACTTGTGTCCCCAGCTGAGAAGGTCGAGCAGGGTTCGTTCCAGTCGGGTTGTGACCCTCGCTGTCCGCTCCCATCATCACGTAATCATGGCCACCGCCTTCATCACCATCCAGCACGCTTCCAGGGTTCTGAAGCATCCAGGTAACAAGGCTCCGCTGCTCGTCCGATAGGCCGAAGATCTCGTTCAGGTAGAGCAACGCCAGCGCCAGCTGTCGGTCTGAGAGCGGATCTGCGGTTGCCGCGCCAGATCGAGCAACGTGCAATTCATCACGAACAGCAGCACTCCAATGCTGAAGACCAGTAAGGGCATCTACGCTTGCTGTAGCCGGGCCGTACCCAACGCAGTAGCAGGTGCCGAAGCCACCGACGAGAGAGCATCCGAATCACGGCCTGCCAACGTCCGTTCCGCAGCGCCCCCAACTGAACTGTCTGAATAGATGACGCCAAGTCCGTGCGCCGCCATCGTCTCGCAGATGCCGTCGTCAGAGCTGCTGGGTGAAGTTGTCTCATGCTGAACAGCATCGGGGAGAGGAACAGCGGGTGGCATCCAGGACGAGGAGGCGGACGGGTCAGACGGCCCACTTGTGTTCGCCCTCGAGCGTCTCCCGGCAGCCAGCACTTGAGCTTCGAGTGCCTCGTCTGTCAATGTCGATCCAAAATGATGTGCGTATTCATCAGCGGTCATCACGGTGTCGGCGTCAGCAGCAACTTCCATGAGCTCCCTTTCCATATCAGTGGGATGAGGGTAGCCTACGGTGTCGACGCTGCGGTTGTCCTCGTCGGGCAGGTACGGGTCTTCGCTGACGTCGCAGTCGCCCTCGACATGCACTAAGTTCGGCAAGAGGTGCGAAGGCGGGTTGAGCGACGACGGCGGCCCAGACGGAAAGACTTGGCGCATGCGAAGGAGGTCAGCCCTTTCCGCATCATTCATACGCGTCACGTCAGCAGCCCAGTCCCTGTGCCGAAGATGCGCGAGGGCACGTTGCCGTAAAGTGCGGACGCGCCAAGAACCATTGACGGGCCACGGTTGACTAAGATGCAAGCAGGCCTGTTCCCTGGGAGTAGCCGCCGAGTACCACCCACTCATGCAGAGCTCGATCGCCATATTCCATCGCTCCGAAGTACATGCCGCTGCGTCCACAGCACCGCGCGATGGGGTGCTGAACAGAGACCGAAAGTCACTATAGCGTAATACGTCCGCAACGTATGGGACGCACCACTCCATCCATTGCTGGAAATCAGACCCAAATTACTCAGACGGAAGAACCCCACATAAGAATCCTCTGGGCGAATCTGGAAAAAAACCATCACCGTCGTCCTCGTGGTTGGTGAGGCGTCCTGGCTGTCTCTTCTGCGTAATTTCCTGTCGCCTTGGCGCGGGCCCCCCTTCCACTCCTTGCGTTGTCCCCATCCTCGCCCCCCTGTTTGTTCCGCGCCCCGCCACCCCCTCCCCTTCCTGTTGCGTGAGCGCGCATGTCGATGTTCATCGGCGCCGTCGCCGACACGGCCAGCACAGGCGCGTTCTCTACTGGTCACGTCGCGCAGCCGTTGGGACAACCCCGCGGGCCAGGCTGTCGGGGCAACCCCGCGAGCCGCTGGCGCGCAAGACCAAGCCGTTGGGACAACCCCGCGGGCTTCGAGCGAGGCGCAGCCGCGCCCAGGCGGAAGGCAGCACGAAGCCCAGCTCTGCCGCGAGCTGCTTCGCCTCCGCCCTGGACAAAACCGAGACTTCCTCCATATTCAGGCTTGAGGAGCCCAAAAGTGACGACAGTTACAGGTTCCGATGACCCGCTCGGATTACCAACATGATCTGCGGGCCCCATAGGGAGGGAGCTCCCGCCTGAGACTTCCTCACAATTCACTCAGAGACGAGGCTCCCGCCTGAGACTTCCTCCAAATTCAGGCTTGACGAGCCCAAGAGTGACGGCGGTTACAAGGTTCCGATGACCCGCTCGGATTACCAACATGATCTGCGGGCCCCATAGGGAGGGGGCTCCCGCCTGAGACTTCCTCAGAATTCACTCACAGACGAGGCTCCCGCCTGAGACTTCCTCCGAATTCAGGCTTGAGGAGCCCAAAAATGACGACAGTTACAGGATTCCGATGACCCGCTCGGATTACCAACATGATCTGCGGGCCCCATAGGGAGGGGGCTCCCGCCTGAGACTTCCTCCCAATTCACTCAAGACGAGGCTCCCGCCTGAGACTTCCTCCATTTTCAGGCCTGAGGAGCCCAAAAGTGACGACAGTTACAGGATTCCGATGACCCGCTCGGATTACCAACATGATCTGCGGGCCCCATAGGGAGGGAGGCTCCCGCCTGAGACTTCCTCACAATTTACTCACAGACGAGGCTCCCGCCTGAGACTTCCTCCATTTTCAGGCCTGGGGAGCTCAAAAGTGACGACAGTTACAGGATTCCGATGACCCGCTCGGATTACCAACATGATCTGCGGGCCCCATAGGGAGGGAGCTCCCGCCTGAGACTTCCTCCCAATTCACTCACAGACGAGGCTCCCGCCTGAGACTTCCTCCATTTTCAAGCTCAAAAAGTGACGACAGTTACAGGATTCCGATGACCCGCTCGGATTACCAACATGATCTGCGGGCCCCATAGGGAGGGGGCTCCCGCCTGAGACTTCCTCACAATTTACTCAACGATGATGAGGATGAGGATGATGAGTGGTGGTGAAGATGAGTGGTGAAGAGGATGATGATTGATTGTGAGTGGTGGTGGCGATGATGATGTTTGAATGAGGATGATGCCGATGCCGATGATGATGATGATGATGATGATGATCATGAGCGTGTGAGAGAGTGCGAGTGATGATGATGATGAGTATGTGAGTGACTAAGCATGTGAGAGAGCATCATCGATGATGCTGATGAGGTTGATGATGAGAGAGTGTGAGTGAGTGTGAGTGGGTGTGTGTGTGTTCCTGTTCCTGCGCGGGGTGTCCAGAGAAAACAAGAACCCCACTTTGGATGTGGGGAAAAAGGACACATATAGCGATGGCACCCATTGCTCTGCCCAGCGCGAAACAGCGTCCAGCAGCATCAGTCGCCTCCGATGTCCTTGATCACCTTGCCCCCCCAGAGGTACATGCCGCGGCTGCGGGTCCTGTGCGAACAGCGAGTCCTGCACGTGGTGGCCACCACAGAGCGGTGGGAGCCACGAGGCAATCGACCGTGAAGAGCTGAGCGTACACGATCCCTCAGCCACTGTTTCTGCCGAGCCAGGGTGCACAGCCAAAAAGTCCTGATGATGAGGCCAGCCACGCATGAGCATGTGTTCGCCCGCGCATTGTCTCAATGCCAACAGCCGCGAAGCACCGGCCTCGCCCCATGAAGTCGAGAAGTGATGGGAGAGTCGAGCCCTCCCCACCGCCGAACTGTGCCACGCGGCATGACACATGCTGGAGCCGAGAACGCACCTCTCCTGCAACGTCCCTTCAGGGGTAGCAAACAACCACAGAAAGCCCAGCACTGAAACACGCGACTGGTAAACTCTGTGCCCCAATCCATCCAGTCGTCGAAATCGCTGCAGGCGATGGGCTTCGAGAAGAGTGAGGGGGCCCAGCTCCGCGCCCAAGACTCCAGCAGCACTGCAAAACGTGCCAACCTTCGAAGCATGATGGGACCAACTCCAGCTGGCGGCATGGCAGCAAGCCTGGCCTCGCCAATGGAATCAGGAAAATGCACGCGACGCGGAAGAGTGCCATGTAGGAAACAGCGTCCGATTGGCAGCATACCGAGAAGATCACCCCACCATTCATGCTCGGCCAATGGTAACTCGAGACCAGCGTCAGGCAGTGGGTCAGGTGGCGCAGGAGGGCGGCGCGTAACCTTGACACGCCCTGCCGAGGGCGAGGCAAGCGCGCGAGTCCGCACTGCGCCTCTCAGTGCTGTGAGCAACTGATCAGGAAGCACACGGTGAAGGTGCCGAAGGCTATGATACGCTATAGTAGCAAGATGCGTGTTCATCAAACCCTCGTCGTAGCAACCGCGGAGACCCCATCGATCAAGAACGCGTGCAGGTAAGCATCGTCGACCTCACGATTTGACCATGGCAAGACCCCATGCCAGCCCACGACATTCCCAGTAGTGTCCCATATCGTCACGCTCGCCATAACACCCGAACAGGCACGGTTTGACACCACTTGCAGACGTAATGCGAGACGAAGTTAACCAACGCCACAAAACGCTCGGATGCTGCTGGTGGCCCATGCGACAGGGTATGTCGTCAACTTCTTGCGCGGGGCGTCCCAATCCAGGGCATTAATCTCGCTGCCGAGTCGCGAAAGCCATTTAGTCAATCGCTTGATAAAAGTAGTGACCAAGGGCGAAGTGCATGTGGACTGCAAAGGGAGATGTGCACTAATGTACTCAGTTGAAAAGGCCCGATACGCAATCCGCTGGACGTGCATTTTGTCTGAGTTATCGTTAGCCAAGGCGAGATGAGCGGCAGCAGCACCTGATGATGCCGAGAACTTACAGGCGCTCGCCAGAAACTCGACGAAGGACGGTAATTGCCAGAAGGAGGGCGCGCAAATGGATCCAACCTCGAGAAGGCCCTTTTCAAGAAGGTTAGATACGTAGCATGCCCAGGGTGCGTGGCGATCCCAGAACGAGTCAGCGCGGGCTTCGCCGAGATGGTCAGGCTGCGGAGACGTGGTCCCCCCCGAGCTCCGAGCGCATGAAAATCGCCCTGTCGCAAGGCGCCACCAGGGAACCGCATCAGCTTCGCGAGCACATGTATGTCCAGACTCTTCAGCTTCCTGGGGAGCGGCAGAAATTGTGCCACATAGCCCATGATTGGCAGGCATCTCGTAGCGTAGTTGATGCCATTCAAGCTCGCTGGGGCCGCAGAGGCGGCAAGGGCACTGACGCGAGCGCGGTATGTTTTCCCATGGCGCTGACCATGACTGAAGAAGCGTAGCCGCTGGACCCAACCAAATCCCCAAGCACAGCAGAGTAGCCTCGACGTTGAAGGAAGACCAGTGCGACAGCTGACGTTGCAGGAATGCGCGCACGCGATGCCGAAGCTCGGTAGAGAATGGGCCTGCCAGTGGCACGATCACGCACTTAGCGGGTTTGAGCTTCCGGCTGGCCAGCTTGGCTGCCACCGCCATCGAACGCGATGAGAATTTCATATCGATCATCTCGAACAGCACCGCCCCGACATCATCAGCCAGCACAAGCCCGATAGACACCGCGCTGTTGGGCTTCGATCCCCTGCCTGATGCCCCCCAAGATCGGAGAGGTAGCTGCCGCGAACAAGCTCCTAGATAAGGCACAGCCTTGAATGATCCCACACCAGATGCGGAAGATAACCTTAGTGGCGCCCGCAGCCCTGCCCAAGGCAGTGACAAACGCGTAGAGAGAGCGTATCGCCTGTAATAGAGCTGACGGCAGCCGAAGGCGTTCAAGAATGTTGAAAAGGTAACTCTGACTGAGGCTGGGGAACGCCTGTCCAAAGTCGAGAGCGACGAGCAGCGGCATCCGCTCCAGCGGGCTGGGCATCAGCGAAGCAGCTCTGGCAACCGCGTCAAGCCCCAGAATGTTGGAGGTAAGTTGTCGGCCCGAGATAAAGCCTCGCTGTGCTGTCGATGTGGAGCTCTTCGCGATCGGGGAAAAGGCGGCGGCCGAGATAAGTTTCATGTCCGTGTTGCGCAGCCCGAGCGTGCGCACCGAGTCAGGGGGCCTGTTGACCCCTCTGTCGTCATCAGCACCAGCTTGACATCCTTTGTGGAGAAAGGCTTGAAGAGTGCCACCGCGCTGAGCGAATAACCGTTGCCCATCCATCATCCATACACAGGAGTGCCAGAGGACCTTCGCACCCATCTCACGTGCTGCCCAGGCGGCGCATGGCGGCCCATCGACGCCAGGGGAGGAGCGCGACGGCGCATGTCTGACAAGCACCCGCTGCAGCATCTCAAGAGACGGCGGGGGAAGCCCATCGAACGAGCAAGGGTGCACGAACCGTTCAGCATAACGCCCTGTGCGGGCAGGATAATCTTGGGGAGCGGCAGAAATTGATGCCCAATAGCGCGCGAGCGCGTCCAGCTTCTCGAAGGGGTCGGCATAGGCGGCGCCGTCGACCTCGATGGAGCGCAATGCAAGCTTTTTCGAGCAAAGGAACCCAGAGCCGAGCCTTCCGTTGCACCGCAGCGATCATGCCAGCCGCTGGGCGCTGACGACCTTCCCCATGCACCGCATCATGTTGTAAAAGCTCCAATTCCAGCTCTGCAGCACGACGTTGAGTGGCGTCCACCCAAGCCTGAAAGGTAGGATAATCCGTGATGATGACCTGGGTATTCTGTACCTGCAGGCACGACCGAGCAATTTCAGATGTATGGCAGAACTTCTGCGCAAGAGAAGTGGTTTGCCGCCGGACGCAACAAGCGGCTTGTCGAACATAGATCAGCTGAACTTCAAGGGAGTCGCTCTCAGTGACCAAGATATTCTGCATTGTATCGAAAGCTGCAGCTTGAACCAAGTCTTTATAACGCAGTAAATTGCCTCGGTGGTGACATGCCCAAGAAAAACTGTCCATCGTTATCGAGAAGCACGCCTAGTCGCCGCCGAAACTCGGGCCGTTTATAGATATGAGCAGGGACTGGTTTGCGATAGCAGCCATCCAGATCCCGATGCCGAATATGAACACGAATTGCCGCGTGATCCGATAGCCCTTTGTCGTGCATCTCTTCAGGCGTGGATACTACCGACACGGAATGCTGGAGTTGGCATGACACCCAGTTCGGTTCGGAGAGCCAGAGCCGACCCATCTGCGACACGGCCTTCGCGCCATGGCAGTAGTGAGTCGGACCCTCCGACGCTATCCCCAACATCTGATCAAACACCGAAGACCAACGCCTAGCATGCGAGCGAGCGTCATTCGTGACTTTGCGCGGCTTTGCTGCTGTCGGTTGCTGTTTGTTGCTGGGGAGGAGGGGGAGGAGGAGGAGGAGGGGGAGGAGGACGAAAAGGAGCAGGAGGAGGAGGAGTAAGAGGAAGAGGAGGAGGAAGAGGAGGAGGAGGAGGAGGAGGAGGAGGAGGGGGAGGAGGAGGAGGAGGAGGAGAAGGAGGAGCGAACATAACCTGGCGGGGACGTCTGTTCGCGCCTAGCCACGGGGTGGCGCCGCCGCGCGGCCCGCGCCTCCGATCAGGTCGGAGGGCAGGCGGAGGGCGTGTCGGGCGGCCTGCGTGGCGTCGTAGTACTTCTTGGGCTCGTACTTGATGTTCTCCTTCATGCTGTGGTAGACTTTCGTGGCGACCGTCAGGCGCATCGCGAAGCTCTTGATGCCGTTCTCGCCGTCGTACCCGACGTGCATGGGCGGGAGGCCGATCCTGGTCATGACGTCGGAGTTGAGGCTGCCACGAGGGAATGCCAGGTGGTGAAGAAGACGGGGACACTGGAGGTAGTGGCTGATCGCGTCGGGCTTGCTGCGGCCGAGAATGCACTGGTGCGTCTGGGGGTTGACGTGCATGCGGTCGGCGGTCGTCCAGGCACCAGCCAACGCCTTGAGAACAGCCCAGACCCGCGCGGGCAGCTGGGTCGCCAAGTATTTGCGAAGACGAAGCCAGCGTGCTAGAAGGTCATCAGGAATGGCGGTGAGCTGGACCAGGCATGGCGTGTTCTCATCATCCTCGGCGTCAGGGTCGTGGTCCCGGCCATCGCTTGGAGTGTCGGGATCTTCTTCAGCAGGAAAGAGGGCACGCTGGCAGTGTGCCCAGCGGCGACGTGCACGATGTTCGGCATATTGAAGCGGCGGAGAGCAGCCTGGCGGCGAATACGAGAGGGGTCGCTGCCCATGTCGCCAAGGATGGCGAACGCCAGCCTGCTGCGAGCCAGGAACGTGGTGTCCCATGCGTTGATGCAGATCTTCTTAGCGATGTTACGGCGAGGAGGAGAAGAAGGAGGAGGAGGAGGAGGAGGAGAGGAGGAGGATGAGGAGGAGGGTGATGTGTGGGAACTGTGCATGAGCGACAACAGAAGTCGCACAGGGGAGGAGGAGGGGGAGGAGGAGGAGGAGGAAGAGGAGGATGAGGAGGAGGAAGAGGAGGAGAAATAAGAGGATGAGGAGGAGCAGCAGCAGCAGGAAGGAGGAGGAGGAGGAGGAGGAGGAGGGGGAACTGTGGGAACTGTGCATGAGCGACAACAGAAGTCGCACAGGGGAGGAGGAGGGGGAGGAGGAGAAAGAGAAGGAGAGAGGAGGAGGAGGATGAGGAGGAGGAGAGGGAGGGGGAGTGGGAGGGAGAGGATGAGGAAAATGATGATGATGATGTTGTTGATGATGAGGAGGAGGCGGAGGAGGAAAGGGAGAAGGTTGGGCTTCTGTAGTGTCTTGGAAGCTGCCGCACCCCTCCCAACGAGCGCCCCACCTCCCCCCCAAACCACATACCCGAGGTTTGCTTCCTGGCGCCCAGCTCGGCCTCCAGACGGCTCCAAGACAGCCCAAAACCGCATCGCAAAAGACGTAAGACGCCGCATGACCATCCAGAAACGGCCGACGAGCTCCCAAAGGCTCCAATGTGACCCCAAGGTACCCTAAGAGGCTCCCCGCGGCCAACGAGGCCCTTCAGAGGCAAAGCAACCTTGAAACATTTGAAACATCCCACCAGTCCTTGGGGCTAAGGTGGTCTAGCGATATCCTCGTTCGAGAGCCCCCTCCACTTCGGGGAGGGGGGAGGGGTACCCTCCCCCTCCCCTCCCTGCAATTTGTTTTGGGAGTCCGCGTGCGGCCAGGGGGCCCAAGATGGATCCACGAGGGCCTCCGATTCTCCAAGACGGCCTCCAAGGCGGCTCAATCTATACATATATATATATATACACACAAGACTGCGCTTCGCGTCATGCACCTTGGTCCTTGAAGTTTGGTGTGCAGGCGGAATAGCAGGAAGGTCAAGCCGACAATTTAGCGATAACTCCTTGTTGCCTTTTCCAGCATTGCCGCTCTGATAATGTTATTCGTTATCCTTCCTCCATGCTTCTTTTTCCTCATGTTCGCCATACCCTGCGCATTCTCCCTATCCTCCTCAGCTTTTTTTTGCGGAGGCTCCGCCTGGGAGAACCTCTGGGGGCCTAGAAAAATTGTTTCAGGCTTTCTTAAGGCCTTCTGGAAGCCTCCTGGGCGTATTCTGGGGGCCTCTGGGGGCTTCCTCGGGCCACCCTGCCTCCAACCACGGTCTCCCTGAACGACCGGGTCACGATTTAGAATGCTTCGGAGGGTGTCTTGGGGCCATCTTGGGTCGCCATGGGGCTCTCTGAGGGCCATCTTGGACCCGTGTTGTGCCGTTTTGGGGCTCTCTTGGACTGCCTGGAAACCCTTTCGGATGGTTGTGGGGCGATTTTGGAGCCTCCCAGGCGGCTTCGGACGCCCAGAAGACCGCCGTCTTGGAGCGTCGGGAAGCCGAAAAGAGGAGAACCCCAAAATGCATTAAAAACTATCAGAAAATCAATGATTGTTGCCTCTTGGGAGTGCTCTTGGAGGCCTCTTTGGGGCCGTCCTGGAGACCTCTTGGGCCATCTTGAGGTCACGTCGGTCACTCTTGGAGCGCTCGCGCTGTCATGGGGGTCTCTGAGACGTCTCCGATGACCCCCCTGATCGCTCTAGGTGTGCTGGGAAGGCTTGGCAAAACGCCCTGCGAGGCTAGGGGGGCCGCTTCGAGGCCCGTCCGGAGGGCCCCAAAGCCCCAGATCCCGGGAGTTCGGTTTTTGGGGGGGGGGGGACGGGTTTTCCCCCCGCCCGGGCATATAAAAATATAGGAAGAGGAATATGTATATAGTCGAAGATGGTTAAAGATAGCTTCCGACATGCCTCCAAGAGGCCCGACAAGGGCCACAAGACGGATCCAAGTGCTCTCGGAGACCCCTCAGGACCCTCGCATGAGGCTAACATCAATCAGAAACCAAATGAATTGCTTTCTCGCCGTTTCGCTTCCGATGCGCGTCTGAGGATTGAAGATGGCCATAAGATGGCACGCCCCAAGGGGCGATTTCGAGGGCCCCAGAGGGGGGGGGGACAAATGTTTAGGACCCCTCTCTTTTCACCGACGCCCTCCACGATAGCCCCAAGAGGCCCTCCAGGGCTCCAGAGAGGCCCCCAAGAGGGCCTCGAGACCACTCAAAAGAGCCCCAAGAGGACCCCAAGATCCCTCCAAAGAGCACCAAGAGGGCTCCAAGAGGCGATTTTGAAGGACCTGTCCTCGTCCTCGTTGTCCTCCTCCTCCTCTTCCTCCTCCTCCTCCGCCTTGCCCTCATCGTATTCCTTTTCCTGTTCCTCCTCTTCCTCGTCGTCGTGGTGGTGGTCGTCGTTGTCTTCCTCCTCCTCCTCCTCCTCCAAATCCTGCTTCTCCTTCCCTTGCCCCCACACGGGCCCCAGGGATGGCCCGACGAGGTCTTCCCAAGGCCCTCCCCTTGGCTCCAGAGATCTCTCTTTTCACCCTGGTTGCCCGCTTTGATTCACTATATGTCTATTCTTCTCTTTTCCCGTCAGATCGCATGGGCAGGGTTTCCGAG
Source organism: Prorocentrum cordatum (assembly GCA_963575745.1). NCBI lineage: Eukaryota > Dinophyceae > Prorocentrales > Prorocentraceae > Prorocentrum > Prorocentrum cordatum. The sequence goes on from CAUYUJ010014150.1 coordinate 158,192, forward strand.
TGTGCCGGTGGGGGGGGGATAGGATAGGCGAAGCGGGAAGTTGGTCAACAAGGGTGTTCTTGCAGTTTACAAGGGTGTTCTTGCAGTTTACAAGTTGTAAACTACCCAAATCGATCCTTCCCGAAAAAATCCGACGGGTGGTCGGGGGACGAATATCCACATATCTATTCTGACCACTGTAAATGGGGTACCGATATCGGCATCCTGACATACCTACTTTCCTCCTCTGGAAAATATGCGGCCCGGATGCGCAAACGGGGAGGCGGCCCGGACTGAATTCGAGGCGTGTTCTGAGGCCCCGGCAAGGCCCGTCTGGTTGAGGTCGAACTGCCGCCAGGCGGCCTGCGGCTGGCCGCGTCGAGGGGACCAGAAAGAGCCCTGAACATCCGGCGTCCCGAACAAAGATCGAGACACATTGTTTCATCCGTTTCGGCCTCTCGGGGCCTCACCGGGCCCCAGGACTATCAAAAAACGACTCGGGATCAGAACCGGTCCAGGCAGAGTGGTCTAGAGGTCAGGGGCCCGTGTCTCGAACAAATCGATACGCCCGATGTCCGGGACCAGAAAGAGCGGCAGACCGAAGCCGCACCGACACGATGAGCCATGTCGACCAGGACTGTCCCAGAAGCTGCTTCGCATGGACACGCCGAGCCAGAGCCACATTCGGCGACTCCGATAGGTGTGGTTTGCCAAGGGTGTGGTTTGCAACCCGCGCCTAGGGGGGCGGCGAGGAACCTCGAAAGAGATCTCTCCCGCCCCCGATGAGGGTTCATCAACCCTTGGCGCAACGTGGTGGCCCCCTACGGCGCCGCTCGCAAAGCACACCCTGGCGTAACCACACCCTTTGTAGTCGCCGACGCACGAGATGGACGCTCCGGGGGCAGCCTCCTGGCGTCCTGGCGCGGCCGACTCGACTCGAAAAGGGAAGCGTTTCCGAGGCGTCCTGTTCGCCGGCCACAAGGCTCTCCGAGGAGGGGGCCCGGCACCTGCGAGGACCACATGCGCGAAGAAAAGAAACGACTCTGACGCAAGATGGCATAGCGACCTTACGCCGCGGCTTACGCAGACCGCCAGCGTGGCACGCTACACTGGAGATGAAGGCGCTTACGCGCGACCTTACGCGGTACATTTACGCGCCTACGTCGGTGAAGACGACCCCGATGGTCTGTTTCGCTCACGTGAGGTCAGGTGCTTGTCTGTGGACATGGTCGGCCACGGGCTCCTTGTTGCACATCCGCCTTTGGGGGCCTTCGGTGGTCTTCAGCGATTTCTAGCAGCCTTCTGCGCGCGGCTGCCTCCAACAAGGGGTCCGAACGCGTCAATTATGGGCCCCTTGACTTCTGGCACCGTGATTGCTGGAGAGCCGTCGATGTGTTCCTTCACCAGAGCATCATGAAAGCCCTTAACTCCTCTGCCATGGAACGATCATCAGACAACGACCCAAGAAGGAGAGACTGGGCCCACGGGGAAGGGGTCGATTGGGCTCTGGAAACACCGTGCTGAAATTGGACATGGTTTTGGAAGCCTGGCGCGCCTTGAAAGCAGGCCGCCCTTTCTCTCCCAAAGGCCACGTCTACGTGTTCGGCCATGGGCCCCCTGTTGCCCACCAGACCTGGGAGGTCTTCGGCGGTCCTCTGGCGGTCTTCGGCGGACCTCGGCGCACTTGTGGCGGTCTTCGGTAATTTCTGGCGGCCTTCGGCGCGAAAGCTGGATGGTCGCGTTCAACAAGGTGACTATGATCGAACACCCAGGTCAGATTACCTCAAGAGCCGTGCGGCGCAAAGATCAGGGGTGGGCAAAACTCCCTTTACACCCTTCACGTAAAACGTCCTCAAGTGAAAGCTGCCAGGGGCACTCCACGTGCGCACGCCACCGCATCCCGAAGGCAGCTCAGTGGGGGGACTCAGCGACATCGACTAAGGACCGCCCTGGTCTACTCGAGTGCCAATGACGAGTGAAGCAATGTAGAAGTCCTTAATCCACTCTTCTGGCAGGAGAGCCAGCTCTCTAGCCCAAGGCCGCAAGTGTCCAACGCGGTACGCGGTGCTCTCCATGCTCCTGCGGGTGGCCTGGTCTGCTCCGAGCCGACGCGGTCTGCTCCTTGCGGGGGGCCTCCATGGGGAATCAGCAAGGGAGCACCGGCGCTCTGCTGGACCCGATGCGCGTTCCTTGTCCCGACGCCCCGACCGCATTTGATTCAAAGGGGTCCTCGCGAGCGGTAAACATCTCCGTATCCGCGCCCTCGCTGTCTGGATTCTGGGGCGCGATCCCGCGGATACGCGGTCGCACGGCCGCGTTCCGCGCGGGCCATGCGCGACGCCCCGTATCCATGGGGACGCGGCCCAAGGGGTCCGACCCGCGAAGCCGTGGATACGGACATGGAAAAGGCGTAAGAAACCAGGGCGAACCCCCCTCTTGCAAAGAACCGAAAGGTCCGGACCCCCCCCCCGCAGGACAATTATTCGGAGGGGTCGTCCAAACCCCCCGCCCCCTTTATGATGATTCGGGGGGGCCCCCTCCCCAAGGGAATTTACTCGATGGGTCGAGAAACGTCCCTCTCCCCCGCCCCCCACGCATCGACGACGACGACGACGGCGACAACGACGACGACGACGACGATGACGACGACGACGGACGACGACAACAACGAAATCGGCGAAAACAGCGACGAAAACGACGCCTACGACGACGCCGACAATAGCGGCGACAACATCAACGACGGCGGCGGCGCACCTGTCGCCAGCGCCAACGCCAGGCGCCGGCTCTGATAGAATGATACGAGGGCTCGATCCACCTGTTATAAACATATGATGGTGTTGTTTCTGCCTCGAGCTAAAAACCTCGAAGGCTGGATCTAGCTTACATGAAATTCATAAACGGCTGGATCCAGGTCTGATTGCGTTTTGTTAGAAGTCGATCCAGTTTCGACAAGATCCGACCAAGGCTCGACGCGGCGAATAGAAACATTCGAAGAATGGATCCAGCTCCACGGGATGGAGATTTCATGGGGTCCTCCAGAAGTTCAGCCCAGTTCTAATATACCAATTTGGGATGGATCCACCTGTAATTAAAATATTTGGGGGCGGTCCAGCTCTGATAGAAGCCAACTACGCTTGAGCCCAGATCGAAAACAAATTCGCTAAGGGGCGATCCAGTTCGACCAGAGTCCCACGGAAGCTGGATCTAGATCGACTGGAATTATTACTAGGCTGGATCCAGCTATAATAGAATCGTCGATCCAGCTTGAACAGAGTCGTGCGACGGCTCCATCCAGCTTGCATGCCATTCTTCCAGGGAGCGACCAAATTCTCTTGGAATCGTCTTAGGGTTCGACCCACCTATGATGAAACCCTACTTGGTTTCGAACCAGCTCTGACCGAAAACTTACCAGGGCTGGATCCAGCTCTAACAAGATCCATCCAGCTCTAATGCAATCCGATTACGCACTGTAGTCAAATCATATCTGGGCTGGATCAAGGTATGATGAAGTTTTACCCAAGCGCGATCCATCTTTTATGCACAGTTCCTATCGAGTTGGATCCAGCTCTGGTAGAAACAATTGCATAGACACCTACTGGGACTCGATCCATCTCTAATAGAACTCTACTATGGCTGGATCCAGCTCTTACATAATCATATTGGGGCTCGGTTCAGCCTTCATCGCATTCCACCAGGGCTCGATCGTCGCCGCCGTTGTCGACGCTTGCGTCACCTTCGTAATCGTCGTCGTCGTCGGCGTCGTTGTTGTCGTCGTCGTCGTCGGCGTCGTTGTCGAAGTCGTTGTCGTCGGCGCTGGCATCGGCGCCGTCGTCGTGGTCGTCATGAGTTGTGCGTGGGTCGGCGGCGACGTCGTCTTCGCTGCCGGGGACGGGGGGGGCCGGTGGGGGTTTGCAAACCCCTCGAACAGTTAATTCGCATCATTGCCCGCGGGGTGAGGGAGGAAGGGGCTCTCTGGACCCTTCCGACAAAATTCCGGGGTGGGGGGCCTGGGCGACCCCTCCTAATAGATTTCCCGGAAAGGGGGTGGTCTCCGCCCCTCCCCGCCGTTTGTTTTTCGGATATGTTCATCTCGGTCTGCCCTGCCAAACCTCGACGAAAACCGAGACGAACGCCAATGAGGAGACCAGGAAGAGCTCGGGGACCCCTCTGACGACGGGGCGAACGCTGGCCCGAAGAAGATCTTACTGTAGCGGCGGATCGTCAACGCCTTTGCGACTGACGCGAACTCCAAGGCCCCTGAGGGGGCCACGTCCGCAACTCGTGCGCATCGCGCAGCGACCAGCACACCGGGCGCATTGACTGGCCAACATTGATTGCGCAAGCTCCGCAAAGATTTCTACAAACACTCCGTGAAGCTGCGCACGGTCGTTTCTCTTGAGATCGAGCCTGTTGCCCGCGCCGTCGTCGCGCGCCTGCTCGCCATGGAAGGCAATGAAAAGCAAGGGCAGGAGGCCAGCGGGTCATTGGTTCGCGAGATGCAGACCAGTATCGATAAGCTGAAGTAGACTAGCGAGTGGCGGGTTTCTGATGGGCGCGGAATGCATGTTTTGCCGCGGCGGCGCTGGCGGAGCCGATGATCCCAGCGGCCTTCATAATTTTGTCGAAACGGCGCCGCTGCTTCTGACGGTCGGGCACGTAGACCAAAACATGCGAGTCGTATTGGCGCCGTCCCATTGGCTATTTTCCAAGCTTTGACCTTACTATTTGCCCACTTCCAGCATGTTGGCCAGACGAAATCCCGCTAATTGGCCAGTCGCTCCGAGTTCCGGCGTTGGTCAGCGGAACGCGCTCTGGGGATCTCCGCGGAAACACATGTTCGTGACCTGGGGGCAGCCGCTGCGGTCGGCAAGGCTGGTCGATGCGCTGTCGCCGCGGATCGGCTGCGCTTCGCGCGAGGCCGCTTCGGCAGACTAGGCAAGCTGCATGTCGGCTTTACGCGCGTTGCTGGCCGGGCACTGCTGCTGGCGCGGCCGCTGGCTTGCGCGGCGCGACGCGCAGCCGGCCGCCGTCGCGGGAATCGGCAGGCCTCCGTAATTGGGGCGGCGCGGCGAGCGGTCTGCAGAGGTAGCACGCCGGCGCCGCAGGTCGTGTTCGGAGAGCTGGCGCCGAGCTGCCGGCTGGACCCGGCGGCGGTCGCGGTCTTGGCGCCGCGCTGGCAGGCCGCCAAGGCGCTCCGATCTCGCCGTCTCCCCGTGCAGGGGTGGCAGGACGCGGTAGCGACCTTCGGCGCAGGCCGCGGGCGCGGGTTCGGGCCTGTTTCCGCCGCCCTCAGGAGCCTGGCGGAGCTGCGCCTGTGCGTGGACGTCGAGCGCTTGACCAGGGTGACCGCCGCGCCTGCAGGCAGGCGCCCTAACGACCAGTCTGCCAGACACTCGCGCCGTGCTGCTCAGAGCGTGGCCCGTGCGCGAGGAGCGCTCGTTGGCGGAAATGCGCGTGACCTACCAACACGTTGCGGGCGATATATTAGCAGATTGGCCACGCGGCGGCTGGGCGAGCTGGCGCCCGATGCTGCCGGGGCCCTCCGCGCCGTGATTTCTGCGAGCGTGGTGACCGAGACGGTGGCCGCGAAGTGGGGCCAGCCAGTGCGGTGCCCCCACTGTGGCGCAGCGCTGGAGGACCTGGAGCATCGCCCGTGGCAGTGCCCGTGCTGGGGGCCCACCCAGGCCCACCCAAGTACGCGAGCAAGCACCGCGACGCGGTCCGCGCGAGGCCGCCGCCGGAGACCTCCTTCACGGGAATGCTGCCCCAGGACCTGCGGCTGGCGGCGCTTGCGGAGCAGGCCCAGCTGCGACTGCCGCTGACACCTCTGTCCAGCCTGCATGTGCCGCCAGCCAGCAGCAGGACCCGCGCCTGGACCGACGGGGCCTGCGCCCGGTCAGGCGACCAGCTGCTTGCGGGAGCTGGCTGGGGGGTCCAGCTGGAGGCGGCGGGCACGACATGCTTCGTCGAGCACGGTGGGCTGGTGGACGACGCGCAGACTGCTCAGCGGGCGGAAGTCGCCGTGGCAGTGCACGCATTGCGTCAGGCTGGATGGCCGGTCGCCATCGTCACCGAATTCCTCTTTCTCAACCGCGGCGTGGCGGCCATCCACGACGGGGCGGGCCCCGCGGAATGGGCGCACGCGGATCTGTGGGAGCGAGTTGCCCCGCAGTCCCGCAGCGGCGCCCTGCGCGCACGGTAGGTCAAGGCGCATGGTGACGCCGCGGCAGCCCACGAGTGGGGGGTCTCGCCGAAGGACAACGCTGGCAACGCGGCCGCGAACCGCCTCGCTAGCCTGGCGGCTGGGAACCGCTTGCCGCCTCCTGCGTTCCTCCTGGGGCACGCGCGCAGGCTGGACGGGCTCGCTGCAGCGCAGCGCGTAATGGCAGCCGTGGAGCTGGCCGCGCAAAGGCCACCCACGGCGACGGCACCCGCTAGCCCTACGTGCAACTGCGCTGGACGGCCACGGGGCGCAAGAAGCGCACTCCCCGCGAGGGCGACGACGCGGCAGTAGCGGCCACCGCGGCCGCTCGCGCGCAAGCTCCGCAACCCGCGCGGCTTCCCGCGGCGGCGGGAGCAGCCGCAGCCACAGCCCTCTTAGCCGACACGGCTTGGAGGACCCACGTGGCATCCCAGGGGCCGGCCTGGGCAGCCTACCTCCGCTACGGCTGCTGGGCGCCGACCTGGCCGCGGCTGGGCCAGCTTGCCGTGCAAAGGCTAGGCCCTAGCGTTGCCGCCGTGCGCCGCCGCCCTGCTGCTAGCGCCGCCAGCCTGGGCGGGCGGCGCGGAAGGATGGCGCGAGGCGCTGCGGCGGCGCCTCGCGGCGCGCCCAGGCGCGCCTGACTGAGTCGGTTGCGTGTTCCCCCTCCCCCCCTCTTTCTTCTCCCCCTCCTCCTCTCTGCCACAGGGCGTTCCGCGGATGCTTCAACAGTTTCTATACGTCGGCGATCTGTGGTAGGAACGCGTGGGGGGCCTGTGCGGCTGCCCCCCCCCCCCGGTTTTCATTTGAAGGAGGGGGCAGCGGCCAGAGCGGCCGCCATTACTATCGTGGTCTCTGTGTCACCTGCCCGCCCATGGAGGCCTGTCCACAGGTAGCGCAGGGAGGTCGCCCAGTGCCATCGCGGACGTGGCGGCGAAAGGGAGCCTGCTCCTGCTCAGGACCCATACCGGGAGAGATACATACAAGATGTCGCTCCTGCTCCTGCTCCTCCCGCCCATCCTCTTAGCCAGGCCGCCCTCCTCGGCGCGAGGCTGCGACATGCCCCGACCTCGAGGGGCGCAATCCTCGCGGTGCACATTGCGCTCGCCACCCCCGCACGCGGGAGCTCCGGGAACTCGGGACCCAAGCCTAATTGCACACGACATGCTCTAAGCTGGCTGCTTCCGCCTCCTTCTCTCGGCACTTCTCGGCACCTCACGGACGGAGGTCTCGACCCGTTCCCCGGGGCCGATTTTTTGACCCAAGTCTTGACGGCCCCAGGGCCCCGTAAGGACGCCGATAGGCCGAAGATAGCGACTCCCACGTCGTGCTTTTGTCCATGACTTGACTGCACCTGGGCTTCGCACCCCCGTTTCTTTGCTCCCCGAAGATCGCCCCCCCCCGCTGCCCAGGGCGGCCTCGAGGGACCCGAAGTGGCCCGCGAGCGCCAGGGCCAGCGCGCGCAGGCCTTCGCCGTCCTTCGCGGGGGGGATGGCGCTGCGGCGGCCGGAAGCGAGAGGCGCGGCGGCCGGCCTCCTCCTTTTCCTCCTCTTCCCCCTCCTCCTCCTCCTCACCCCCCTCCCCCCCTCCTCCTTTTCCTCCTCCTCCTCATCCTCCTCTTCCTCCTCTTCCTCCTCCTCCTCCTCCTCTTCCTCCTCCTCCTCCTACACCTCCACCTCCTCCTTCTCCTCCTCCTCCTCCTTTTCATCCTGCTCCTCCTCGTCCTCCTCCTCCTAATCCTCCTCCTCCTCCTAATCCTCCTCCTCCTCCTCCTCCTCCTCATCCCTCCCTCCTCCTCTCCTCCTCCTCCTCCTCCTCCCCTCCTCCTCCTCCTCCTCCTCCTCCTCCTCCTCCTCCTCCTCCTCCTCCTTACCCTCCTCCTCCTCCTCGTCCTCCTCCTCCTGTTCTTCCTCCTCCTTCTCCTCTTCTTCTTGTTCGTATTATTAGGATTCATCTTATGTGTGATATCATTATTCTTATCCTTCTTATTATTACTAGTATTGTTCTCTTCTTCGTACGATGTCTAAAAAATATAAGTTTTCGTAGTATTACCCATATTCTTATTATTATTATAGGTAATAGGATCAGTGTAGTACGCTTATTAGTATTATCATTATTACTATTATTATTATTATGATGTTTATCCTCCTCCTCCTCCTCCTGAGCCGTCTGAAAATAAGATTCTTGAGCCGTCTGAAAATAAGATTCGGGCGTCTTCGGCCCTGTCAGGGTCGTTCTGGTCACTTTTTCGTGGCCTCCGGCGCTGCTTTGAACGGCGGGGGAGAGGCCCAGAGGGCCCGCGAAGGGTTGAAACATGTCGTGGGCCAAAGGGGGAAAAATACAAGAGGGTGACAGGTCCCGGGCCCCGGGCCCCTGATGCACTGGTATTTTATATATGCGCAGGCCTCTTTCGCAACCAAGCCGCTGCTCAGGCGCAATCGAATCATACTTGATTGATAATTGGTTCGCGCAGCCACAGCGCGACACAGTAACTGCGCGACGCCACCACAACGACACAACAGCACCACACTCTCCACAACAACGATCGACATTGCGTTGCCCTTGATTCACGTGTGGGCCACACAGCTGCTTCACAACTAGACCATAGTCTGCTCGCGACTGATCCTGACCGGGCCGCCATCGGTCCACAGTGGGCACCGACATCGATGCACAACTGACCATTTGCCCCCCGAATGACTCACGAGCCACATCGCAACACCCCGACCCGCCGACCGGCAGCATCAGAAGCATGGACAAGCTGACACCACAAGCCCAGAAGAGCCACCGCTCTCGCGCGCAGCCTGGCACGCACGTCGCGCAGGGCGCGAAACAAGAGGTCACTTCTTCCCAGTGTTGGAGGCTTCACAGAAATACTCGCAATCGCAATCTCCGACTTGTTCTACTCACGGCTCCGCTCCAGAACTCCGCCAGGCGACGCTCCTGGCCGATGGCGACAAGCCCAGCCACGGCAACGACCCACCCCTTCTCGACTCTGAGGGGAATCAAAAGGAAACCAACGCGAGCGCAGAGGTAAGAAGGCAAGGCAACCACAGGTCTGACCCAACGTCCTCACGAAGGGGAAACAACCCCAACACTGGGGCAACATCGCTGCTCTACACACAAACCAAACTGGCCTGATGATGGCTGATTCCGGAAAACCAGAGTCCGAACATGTGAATGTCTCGCTTTCACTTTCGCCAGCTTCCGCCGACCTTCCGCAAACGTCCGCTGCCTGACCCGCCGCCGTGCTACGTCCACCACCGTATGCTGGCCGTCCGCCGAAGGCGAGAGGCACCGCAGGCGAGGCCGGAACGTCCTGCATGGGGAGGTGAAGAGTCGAGTGAACACCGGGCGTTCAGTCTTTGACTCGGCGTAGCTGTCTTAACGTCTAAACGATGCCGAGGGTAGAAATGTACTCTCCGAGTCTCCCAGGCCCCTGCGGTCCAGCTGCCGACCGCGCGGCGCCAGCGTCTTGCTGATCTCTCTCGGCCGCCTGGCGGATGCAGGGTCCCCGGGTGGAGAACAGTCGAGCCTCGGTGAGAGCAACGGACATCGACCAACCTCGCTTCGGCTACGGGGAACAACTTGTGCTTAGCATGTCGCGGCGGCGGCCCCTGCGACCGGCTATGCCCTGCAAGCTGATTGTGTGTCGCCCTGCCTGAGAGTAGTTCCTAACTGTAAGCGCGGCACCAGGCTAAAGCACCAGGCTAAAGCACCACGCTAAAGGACCATGCTAAGGCACCAGGCTAAAGCACCTGACTAAGGCACCAGTATAAGGCACTCTGCTAATGCACTAGGCTAAGGCACCAGGTTAAGGCACCAGGCGAAGGCACCAGGCTAAGGCACCAAGCTAAGGCACCAGGCTGAAGCACCAGGCTAACAGCACCAGGCTAAAAGCTGGGGTGCCTTTTGACTAGAATTTCGAAAGGAATCCAGCGGTGGCGACGAGGACCTCCCAGGAGGCCCAAACAGGGGAAAACGAGGGAAAGACAGCGGTAGCGGTATCTCTCCCTCCTATGCTTTCTTCCGAGCTCATACAACCAACGCGGTGGGAAACCTCTAGTGCCCACGCACCGAGTGCATGACATCCATCCCCAGCGGTCGGTTTCCTGTGTCCTACAACCCTCGTCAAAATTAACCTCAAAATGGCGGGCACGCCCCTTCGATGTCGGCGCGCCCCTTCAATGTCGATACGACGCCCCTTCAATGTCGGGGCCAGGGCAGATGTGGTGTGACCGGGAGCGACTCGAAAATTCAAAGATGACCGACATTGGAGGGGCGGCGCATACAAGTACATCGCACTCATCGGCACTCGGTCCGATATCTCCCACAATCAGTTCAGCTACGTGAGGCATTTTTGAGGTTATTTTTGACGAGGGTTCTAGGTCCGAGTGCGCCCCTGAGACCTCCAGGCACGTTTACTTGGAATGTCCGACAGTGCCTATCTGGACAACAGAGCATTTGAGGCCAACATCCAGCGAACTAGGGGAGGTTGCGAATCGTTACACTTTGTTGCTCTAACCAGGGATGTGTGCCCGCGGACTGGGTGGCAATGGACCCCCCCCTGAGGTTGAGTCCGGCACCGTTCCGGATGTCGCCCCTTTGGAGCGTTCGCACACGTCTCGAGTGCTTGTTGGTGCTGGCGATGCCAGACCACTCTCAAGACCCTCGGGTGGGCACGAGGGAATTTGGCAACAACCAATCATGGATCGATCCCGCGAGCGGCACGACCTCCTCCACTTTTCCGCAGCTTCGATCAAGATCTGCCAGGTCGAGGTCGACAAACACATAGGCGAATCGGCGAAACCTACCAACTCCTCCTGTGTCAGCAGCGATGCTAGAATAGAACGTTTTGCTGAGCATGCTGCGAAGGTGTGATGTCAGTCATGTCACGTCGACGCCCACCTACTCCATCGTACCCCTCCCTTCGTCCTCCTCGTCGTCCTGCCAGTCCTCCTCCTCATCCTCCTCGCCCTCCTCCTGCTATTCCTCCTACTCAGACTCCTCCTCCTCCTCCTCACCCTCCTGCGCCCAATCCTCTCCCCCTTCCTCTCTCCAACTCTCGCTGGGACTCCCCCTCCTCGCTGCTCCTCCTCATGCACCTACTCCTCCTCCTCATTCTCCTCCTCCTCCTCCTCGTCCCCTCCCCATGCTCCTTAACCGGCATCCTTATCCTACCTTCTATCCATCCCATCGCACTGCTCCTCCCATCGTCCTCTTCGCTACACTTCGCTCCTCTTCTTCGCTCCCGCACCTCTATCTCTCCCTCCTCCTCCTCCTCCTTCTCCTCCTCCTCCTCCTCCTCCTCCTGACCCCCCTCTCCTCCTGACTGGTTGTACGCTTGTAATGACTCCTCCTAGCCAATACTCCTCCTCTGACTCCTCATCCTCCTCCCTCCTCAATATTATTATCCTCTTCTCATCCGCTTCCTCCAGCTCCTACACATCGTTCCTGTTTCCCTCCTACGTCTTCCTCCTGTTCCTCCTCGTGCTCAGCTCCTCCTCCTTCCCCTCCTCCTCCTCCTCCTCTTCCTCCTCCTCCTCCTCCTCCTCCTCCTCCTCCTCCGTCTCCTCCGCCTCATCCTTACCCTCCTCCTTGCCCCTCATCATTCTTCACCATCCCTCCAAGTACCCCTTCTACCCTCCCATCGCCTTGCTCCTCTCATCGCCGTCCTCCTACCCCTCAGCCTCCCGTCGCCTTCCTCCTCGTAATCCTCCTGGCTCCTCCTCTTCCGTCCCTCCCAACCGTCCTCGTCATACCCTTCCTTCTAGCGGGGGCTGCGCAAATGCTCTGACCCAAGCAGCTCTCCTGGACGGGGCGCCATAACATAAACGCTCTTGAGGGCAACCCTATGATGATGTGAAGGGGGGAGGGGCGAAGGCGGGTTAGGCGAAGTGAGCAGAAGGTTTGCAGGGGAAGCAGTAGCAGCTGCAAGAGGAGGAGAACGAGGACCAGGATAAGGAGGCGGAGGAAGCGAGCGCCGCAAGAACTTGAAACGTGCATGCCCCCCTTCCTCTTGAGGGGGCGCCTCATGCTTCAGCGTTGGGCGTTTCGGGGGCGCCGCCTACCATTCACCAAAGTGCCGCGATTCTGCCCCGCGCGTGCACCCGATGCTCTCGCAACATTGCGCGGGCCCCCTCCTGGCATGCGCACGACTACAGCGCGACGAAGTCACGCGGATGCGCGGCAAGGACCTGCAAGGACCCCGGGACGCCCGAGCGACAACCTCTCTCGTGAGCGGGAGTGGCCGCTGGGCCGAGCGAGCGAGGACTGCTGCCCTTCGGAGAGCCTCTCCTCCTCGGAGAGCCTGCCTGCCCGCACCCTCCGGTGGCCCCCGCGCCGCTGCGGGGCCCCCGCGGGCGCCCGACCAGCTTGGACTCCGCGGCCACCTCCCGCGGTCCCGGCGGCGGGCCCGCGGCCGGGGCCGCGGCGGGGACTCCTGGCGCCCGCGCACGCGCGAGCGGGCGCCCGCGCGCGCTTCGCTTCGCTTCGGAAAGCCGCGAGGCCCGACCAGAGAGGTCTGCGGACGTCTCGGTGTCCGCCGCCAAGTTTTCGCACGAGGGGAGCCGAGGGGGGGGGGGGTGGAGGCTCCCCAGAGGCGTTCTGGGAATCAGGGCGCTTGAGACGGGGTCACGGTAAACGGAGGCGTAGGGGACGCCCTATGCCCCTGTTTAGGGAGCACTGGGTCCAATAGACGAGGGCATAGTTAACGGCGACATAAGGAAACACACAAAGGCCCCGTTTGGGGGGCCCTGAAGTAAATGTCCTGGAGGCTCTACGGGACGGCCTCAAAAGAGCACAGTAGGCACGTCGAATAAGACATTTTGCTATGAGGAACCACGGGGCGGTCGATCGTTGATGGTCCTACGCCCTAAGGTGCGGCTCCCTGGAATTTTCTGTGGGCCACCTGCTGGCAGGTCGATTTCTTCTTTGCTTTGCCTTATGTCGTCGGGGGAGGGGGGGCGTGTGTCCAGGCAGGTGCATGGAGACCCAGGCAATGTGCACACGCGACCGAGGCCCCTTACAACAGTCAGTAGTTACACCCTTGGCGGCAGAAGGCCCCAAACAGAGCTTTGGAATAATAAAGCGAGCACCTCTATAGATCGAAACGACAAGTTCGTCGCCTTCTGCGAAGCATGATGGCGAGCACTAAAACACGGGAGACTATGCGGGAAACCATACGGGAGACCATGCGGGAAACCAGGCCAGAGACCCGATGGGAGCCCTCGGGCCCAACATGCCACAATACTTCGTAAGCATGCACGCGCGCGTTGGCGGGACCCGATCCGACAAACGCCAGGGCAACCCGCTCGCTGCCTCCCGCGTACGGCGGGGAAGCCCCGCCGGCAGGAGGAGCTGAAAAATGGCCCGATGGCTCTCGCAGAAAAGTCTGGGGAGCAGCCGGGAGAGGGATGGCTCTAGCCCGGCAGCGCCTCCAGGGTGCGCCGGGCTTCCATGGCCAACCAGTCGCATATGTCCTGCTCCGATGGCGAGGCGCACTCCTCCTCGAGGGCGCGCTCCATGTAGCCGCGGGCAGCAGCATAGTCCCCGTCCGCAAACGCAGCGACGCCGCCCCAGTACTGGTTGCGGCGAGACCGCGGGTACGCCTTCACGCTCCGTTCAAGGTACTTCCTGGCCTTGCTGGTGCTGCTCATCGGCCAGGGGGCGGCCAGGTAGTACGCCCCCCAATAGATACAATAAATTGACCCATCGTACTGAGGGTGCAGCTTCTCCAGCTTCGCCGCAGACAACAAGAACGATACCGCCCTGCCCGACGTGACAGCTGCCACAATCCGCCACCCTGCCTCGAGGCGCGAAACGGAGTGTCCTCAGGTCCCTTCGAGCTCTGTGCACTGAGTACTTTAGGGGGCTCACAGCCCCGAGTTCCAGGCTCACAACCCAGAGGCCTCGCCGAGACGCTCCAAGACACCCTCAAAACAGCCTCCCTGAGGCTTCCGAGCGGCTTCCCGAGAGATCCCCACGGGCATCCAAGAGGCCTCAGACCTACGTCCCAGGCGCGATGGCGGCATGGGCCGAATGCGGCTAGATTGATCCGCCACCCCCTTGTTGATTTATCACAGGGGTGCCCGGCGTTCTAAATGTGTCGTGGTTTCTGGTTCTTTTCAAAACTCCCCCATGGGGCTTCGGCTCATTGCGCTGGCCACCCTGAAGGCCGCGCAAGTTGCCCAGATGGTTGCCTTTCTCGCCACATGGCCTCCGATGGACCCCAGGATGCCTCCAAGACGGCCAAGATGGCCAAACATGGTCCAAGATGCCCCCAAATCCGCCCGAAAAGCCACCAAGACGGCCCAACATGGCTCCAAGATGGCCCAAGACGGCCCAAGAGGCCCCCAAGAGGTCCTCCAGGAAAGCCCGAGGAGGCCCAAATTATTGATTGTCCGTTGGTTTTTGAAAGAGTTCGGCATTTGCTTCTCTTCTGCCTTCCGGAGGCCCAAGAAGGCCCAAGAGGTCTCCAAGATCGCCCCTGGAGCGCCCAAGGGTGCCTTCAAGATGGACCCAAGAGGCCCCCAAGACGGCCCCTGAGGGGGGCCCGAGACGGCCCAAGAGGCCTCCATGACGCCCAAGACGGGCTCCAAGACGGCCCTGAAGCGCCCCAGGCGCCCCAAGACGATCCAGAGAGGCAGCCTCAGACGGCTCACGACGGCATCAGACGGCCCAGGAACGCCCTAAGACGGCCAAAGAGACCCCGAACAAACACCCAAAGACCCCCAAGAGGCCGAAGGAGACCCGTAAGAGGCCTCCAAAAGGCTCCCAAGAAGCTCCAAGGAGAGCCCAAAGGTTCCGCAAGAGGCTCCCAAGAAGTCTCCTCCTCCTCCTCCTCCTCCTCCTCCTCCTGCTCTTCTCCTCTGCCTCCTCCTCCTCCCCCTCCTCCTCCGCCTCGTCATCCTTCTCCTGATTCTCCTGTTCCCCACGTGTTCCCCGACGAGTTTCAACGACAGCTGGGGGAACACATGGTCCGATAACTTGGCCAAGCTCTAGCCCAACTTTCGCAGGCGCTTCCAAAAAGGCAGGGGGAGGCAGTAAATCGCCGCAGGCGTCTTCGATCCGCCGCCCCCTGTTGATCTATATCAAAAGGGTGCCCGGCATGTTGAACGTCTGATGGTGCCTGGCTTTTTGGAAGAACCCTCCCATGGGGCTTCGGTCCACTGCGCCGGCCACCCAGAAAGCTCTCCAAATCCCCACCTCATGGACCAAATCGCCCATCAGACAGTCGGGAAGGGCCAAAATGGTCTCCAAGATGCCTCGAAGACGGCCAAATTGGTTCCAAGAGAGCCCTGGATGGCTCCGAGATGCAGCCAAGACTGCCCCAATAGGCACCCTAGACGGCCCAAAATGGCTCCAAGATTGCCCAGGACAGCCCGTGAGGCCCTCAAGAGGCCTCCAAGACGGCCCTGGAGGCCTCCAAGAGGTCCTCCAGGAAGGCCCGAAGGGCAAGATCATTGGTTGTTCGTTAGTTTTTCAAGTATTTTGGCATTTGCTTTAAAATGGGCGCCCGACGGCACAAGCGGCCCCCAAGATTGCCCCAAGATTGCCCAAGAGGCCTCCAAGATGGCCCCGGGACGGCCCCAAAATATGTTCCCAAGATGCCCAAGGAGGCCCCCAAGAAGCCTGCAAGAGGTCCCCGGGAAGCTCCCAGGAGACCCCAAGAGCGCCCCGATAGGCTCCCAAGAAACCACCCCCTCTTTTTGTCCGCCCTCTCCTGTTTTTCTTCGTCTTCTTCTTCTTCTGCCTCTTTATCCACCACGTGTTCCCCGAAGAGCTTCCACAACGGCTGGTTGAACAGATAGTCCGATAGCTTGGCCGAGCCATGGCCACAACGTTCGGCCACATAGGCGCTTCCAAAAGGCATGGGGCGGCGGTGATTCGCCGTAGGCGTCTTCGATACCCTTCGAAGAGGTGGCGTACATGCTCTGCACACTGAGTACTTCAAGTTAAGGGGCTCACAGCCCCGAGTTCCGGGACTCACAACCCCGAGGCCTTCCGGAGACGCCCCAAGACACCCTCAAAATCGCCTTCTAGAGGCTTCCGAGAGGCCTTCCGAGAGATCCTCATGGGAATCCTAGAGGCCTCAGGTCTACGATGCAGGCGCGGTGGCGGCTTGGCCCGAAGGCCACTAGATCCGCTGCCCCCTGTGGCTTTTCTTGTTATTCGTTTTTCTTCTATCCTCTTCTTCTTCTTCTTCTGCTTCCTCCCCCACGTATTCCCCGAAGGGCTTCCACAACGGCTGGGGGAGCGCATGGTCCAATAGCGTGGCAAAACTTTGCCCAAAAGTTTGGCCACATAGGCCTGTCCTCTAAGGCAGGGGGGCGGCGGTGATTCGCCGCAGGCGCCCTCGATACCCTTCGAAGAGGTGGCGTACATGCTCGCCTCCACGGACAGGGTGAAGCTGGACGGGTCCTTCTCGAAGGCGTCTCCCAGCACGGCCTCGGCCTCGCCCAGCAGCGCCTGCGCGACGGGCGCCCACTCCGACCAGAGCCTCATGTTGGCGCTGGCTGGCGGAGAGCACGAGGGGGCAAAGGGCGCACGGGGCGGCTCGCTGACGGACTTCTCAGGAGGGGCCCGGCCACTTGGATTGGAGGTATCTGCTGGAGGGCCCCCGGAAGAGCGACTTAGGGCGATGAAGCCCGACTAAGAAGCCATTCAACCGAAGTAATCACCAGTAAGTCCACGATCGAGCTGGATTACACTGGATCAAGAGGAATGAAAAATGGACTATTCTGGATTACGCCGGTTTTCGACCACGGATATGCCAGGGCCGATGCTGGATCCCTCTAGGGCGCAGGTAATTTAGGGCGCTTCCTCTTCTTACCCCCTTCTTCCCTTTCGGGGAGGGGCTCTCCCCTCCCTCTGCCCCCTCCCTCTGGGTCTGGACGGGGGGGGGGTCGCGGGTAGTTAGAGCACCCAAGACAACACAAGGTGGATCCAAGAGGGCCCCAGGTAGCCCAAGCTGGCCTCCAAGATGGCCCAAGATAGAGCAAGATCGCACAAGATGGCTTCCAACATACTCCAAGAGGTCTCAAGACTGTTCCAAGACAGGTCCAAGTGGCCTTGGATGCTCCCCAGGACTCCCCCAAGAGGCCCAACTCCTCCCCAAGCCAAGGGGAACATAAATGATGTTGGCCTTCTCGCCCGTTCGCACCCGAGGGCCTTCCGAGGCCTCAAGACGGCTCCAAGAAGGCCCAAGAGAGACCCAGGAGGGGCCCAAGAGGGCTCCAAGACAGCCCCGAGAGCGCCCGAGAAGTGACAAAAGAGCGACCTGAGAGGGTTCCCAGAGCTCCAGAAGGGCGGTGCTAAGGAAGGCCTCTGTCACCGATGCCTTCCCATGAAGGTTGCGAAGGCTCCCAAGAGGGCCCCAAGAGGTCCCTAAGAGGCCCCTGCGAGGCTCCCAAGAGGCCCCCAAGACGCCCCACAAGACGCCCCAAAGAGGCGCCCAAGACGCAAGAGCACCCCAGGAGACATCTCAAGCGATTCCGAGAGGCAGTCAAGAGGCCTCTAGTTTCTAGTTCACTGAGGCTCCCCGAGGTGCCCACATGATGCCACGCTCCACCGAAAAGGGCAAATCCTTTAGGCATCGTGCACGGGCTGGTGCGAATACTTTTTGGTACGCGGGCGCTTAAAGACAAGTCGAACGCCGAGCAGCAAGCTGGTGGGGATATGCGAAGCGTAAAGAATTGAACCGCCCAAGATTTGCATCCTAAAGAAGGCCTCCGACGGGGCCCGAAGGCCTCAGAGGCGGGGCGGCCCCCCTCTAAATGGAAAAAGCACGGGGCCCCCGACCCCTTCGCGCGTCCCTTCCGGCAAGTTTGGCCGGCTGCGTCCAGCTGTGGCCACGATGGAGGCCTCGAGGAGGCTCGAGCGCGAAGGAGGGCAAGCGCAGCAACAGACAGGACCAGAGCCCCCTCTTGTGCGCCGCCGAGCTGTTGTCCTGCTTCTCGAGCTTGGGCCCGCCTCCGTCTGGCAGCCTGCACGCCAGGCTGTTCGAGTGCGTTGCGATGCGCATGAGGGACACGGCCGCCTCCGCAGCGCTGAGCTTCAGAAGAACGTCGCTGGAGTCGGCATCGGCCATGTCCTCCGAACCGACAGGGCCCTCCCCATCCACGTGCTAGGCCATGAGGTGGGGGTCGGGCTGGTCTCCCTCTCCAAGGCCTCCTCCTCCTCATCCTCCGCCTCCGCCTCCGCCTCCGCCTTCGCCTCCTCCTCCTCCTCCTCAAGAGTCCATAGTTCTGCTCCAGAAATCTGTAGTATGTTTGTCTCCATTGTTTCCAGGGCCTGGCGAGGGTCCTCAAACGCTGACAACTATACACAACTTGATGGATCCACGTAACCGGTAAGGAACTGGAGTCACACTTTCTTCTGACGCGCGTGCGACACTTTCTATGTGCTTGTCTGCAGCCTCCACCGCCTGCACGTCGTGCTCCTGCTGCTCCTCCTCCTCCTTCGCCTCCTCCTCCGCCTCCTCCTCCTCCTTCTCCTCCTCCTCCTCCTCCTCTTCTTCCTCCTCCTCCTCCTCCTCCTCCTCCTCCTCCTCTTCTTCCTCCTCCTCCTCCTCCTCCTCCTCCTCCTCCTCCTGCTCCTGCCTCCGCATGCCCCAGGGCCCTCGGGTCCGAGGAGGGCCCCTGAGCGACCACACCACGGAAGCGCCCGACGAGGCCGACGCGGGCGCGGCCCCGCGCGCCTCTGCGCGTCCTCCTCCGCCTACTCCTCCTCCTCCTCCTCCACATCCTCCTCCACATCCTCCTCCTCCTCCTCCTCCTCCTCCTCCTCCTCCTCCTCCTCCTCCTCTTTCTCCTCCTCCTCCTCCTCCTCCTCTCCTCCTCCTCCTCCTCCTCCTCCCTCCTCTCCTCCTCCTCCTCCTCCTCCTCCTCCTCCTCCTCCTCCCCTCCCCTCCTCTTCCTCTTCATCTTTCTCTTCCTCCTCCTCCTCCTCCTCTTCCTCTTCATATTACTCTTCCTCCTCCTCCTCCTACTCCTCGTACACCTCCACCCCCTCCTCCTCCTCCTCCTCCTCCTCCTCTTCTTCTTCGTCTTCTTCTCCTCCTCCTCCTCCTCCTCCTCCCTCCTCGTCCCTCCTCCTCCTCCTCGTCCTCGTCCTCCTCCTCATCCGCCTCCTCCTCCTCGTCGTCCTCCTCCTCGTCCTCCTCCTCCCACACACCTCCTCCTCCCCTTCCTCCTCCTCCTCCTCCTCCTCCTCCTCCTCTTCTCCTCCTCCTCCTCCTCCTCCTCCTCCTCCTCCTCCCTCCTCCGCCTCCTCCTCGTCCTCCTCCTCCTTCCTCCTCCCCCTCCTCCTCCTCTTCCTCCTCCTCCTCCTCTTCCTCCTCTTGCTTCTGCTTCCCTCCTCCCCTCCTCCTCCTCCCCTCCCCCTCCTCCTCACCCTCCTCCTCCAAGCGCCTTCCGCGCCCAGGGAAGAGCTGCGGAAGATCTCCTCCTCCTCCTCATCCTCCTCCTCCTTCTCCTTCTCTTCTTCCTACTCCTCCTCCTCCTTCTCCTCATCCTTCCTGCGTCCCGTGTTATCCTTCCTCCTTCCTTCTTCCTCCTACCTCTTCCAACCTTCCTCCTTCCTCCTTCCTCCTCCTCCTCCTCAGTCCTCCTCCTTCCTCATTTCTCCTCCGCCTCCTTCTCATCGTCCTGTCTCCACCTTCCTCCACCTTCCTCCTCCTCCTCCTCCTCCTCCTCCTCCTCCTCCTCCTCCTCATCGTCGTCCCCATCCTGCACGGCGACGCCTGTCACCTGTTAGGCGCATGTTGGCCCCCACCGCTCCACGCACGCGCACGTATTATCGCGCGCGAAGAACTCTCCACTCCCTCGGAAGATGCGCATGAAGAAGGGTCCCTCGCCTGCGGCCCAGTCTTGGCCCGAAACACGTGGAAACACGTGCCCTGCGTGCACGCGCCAGGCGCATGTTGGGTCCCCACCCCCGCGAACGTATTATCCACCGGGTCCCACTGGGGCCCCGTGGACACGTGAAAACCCGTGCCGAGCGCGCACGCGCCAGGGGCATGCTGGGTCCCCCCCCCTTCCGCGCATGGAGTCCCTCGCCTGCGGCCACGTCGTGGCCAGAAACACGTGGAAACACGTGCCCTGCGCGCATGCACCAGGCGCATGTTGGGCCCCTCCTCCGTTGCCCACCCGACGCGCACGTAATTTCACGTGCGACGAATTCGCCACCACCGTGCTCCGCGCGCGCACGCGCCAGGGGCATGTTGCCCCCCCCCACCCCCATCCCCCACCCCCACTCCGTTCCCTCCCTGCGCACCCCTTCCCCCCCGCGCACATATGTTTAGCAGAACAGAATTCGGCATCCCCGAAGTTGGGTCCCTTGCTGGCGGCCTCGTCGTGGCATGAAACATGCGAAAATAAGTGTTCCGCAAGCACACGACAAGTGTATGTTGCCCTCCCCCCCCCTCCGTTTGCCCCCACCCCCCCCCCTTCTGCGCACACATTTTCACACGTAGGGACTTAATTCTCCACCTCCAAGTTGGGCCCGCCTGGGGCCCCGTGGACACGTGAAAACACATGCCCCGCGCGCACGCGCCAGGGGTATGTTGCCCCCCCTCTGCGCATGTCTGTAACGTGTACCGAAATCGGCACCTGTTTTTACGTGCACCTTTCTGGTGCAAGGCCTTTGGCCCGCAAACTTCTGGACAGGAACTCTACCTGGGAAACAACAACGTGTTGTTCAATACGTTGGAGGTCTGCGGACATTCAAAAAGACAACAAACACTACGGAAGCGCCCGAAATGGGTACGGAAACGAACCGACAGCAAATGTTGCCCCAAACCGACAGCGGCCGCTGTTGGACAAGCGACTTCCTGTCTCAAATGGACACCGTCCGTGGCGACACCGACACCGAGTCCTGCTCGAAACGGCCAGCCGTCGGCACTCCTACCGAACCTTTCCGCTCGATCGTGCGGATACTGGATGGGCATCGGCAGTGACCTTCTGCCCCGACTGGGGAGCCCAAAAAGTAATCCCACCAGCCCTTTGGGCGTGAGTGGTTTAGCGAGCTCTCTCTGTCCTCAACCCCCCTTCTTCCCCTTCGGGGAGGGGTTTACTCCTCCCCCTACCCCCTCCCCCTGGGCCTGGAGAGGGGGTCCGGCGGGTCGTCAGGGGGGTCAATTTCGACCCCTGGGAGGGCTCAAAAACGACGACCCTCACGAGGATTCTGGCCCCGACGGGGGGACGGAGATAAGTCCCTCTCCTCTTCTGTGAAGCCCAAAACATTGATTTTACTATGGTTTTGGCCCCATTTTGGACTTCTGAGGGGGCAGCGCTCATCGTCCTTCATAGCAAAATCATTGATTTTACGAAGGTTTTGGCTTCATTTTGTCCTTCTCAGGGGGTAGCTCTTCTTTGCGCTTCTGAGGAGGTCGCAAGAGGCCCCAAGATGGCCCCAAGAGGCCCCCAGGAGGCTCCCAAGAGGCCTCCAAGAGACCCCCCAGAGGCCCCCAAGCGGCCCCAAGAGGCCCCCAAGAGGCCCCCAAGAGGCCCCCAAGAGGCCCCCAATAGGCCCCAAGAGGCCCCAAGAGGCCCCCAAGAGGCCCCCAAGAGGCCCCCAAGAGGCCCCCAAGAGGCCCCAAGAGGCTCCAAGAGGCCCCCAAGAGGCCCCACGAGGAGCCCGAACGACTCACACCAGGACGAGGGGCCCGAACGACTCACACCACGAAGAGCCCGAACGACTCACACCACAAGGAGGGGCCCGAACGACTCACACCAGGACGAGGCGCCCGAACGACTCACACCACGAGGAGCCCGAACGACTCACACCACGACGTGGGCCCCGAACGACTCACACCACGAGGAGCCCGAACGAGTCACACCAGGAGGAGGGGCCCGAACGACTCACACCAGGATGAGGGGCCCGAACAACTCACACCACGAGAAGCCCGAACGACTCACACCAGGACGAAGAGCCCGAACGACTCACACCACGAAGAGCCCGAACGACTCACACCAGGAAGAAGGGCCCGAACGACTCACACCAGGACGAGAAACCCCAAACGACTCAAATCACGAGGAGCGCTTTCTCTCCCTCCTCCTCCGCCTCGTCCTTCTCCCGCTCCCCCCACAAGGAGGATGTACAAGGAGGCGGGAGGAAGGAGGAACAGGGGAGATATGCGGGGCCAAGCGGACACACGCCTGAAAAACACGACTGTCGGCATGCTTCGCAAGAGTTGCTGCTGTGAGATGGGCTGGTGGGGATACGCGAAGCGTAAAGAATTACTAATATCGCTACTCCCTGGACCTCTCCCGGGATGCGGCGGGGTGCGAATCCAGCGGTGGCGACAAGGGCCTCCGAGGAGGCCCAAAAGGCGAAAACGAGGGAAGGGTAGCGGCATGGGTATACGCGCGAACGAAGAGATAGCACCCAACACCCAGAATTTCAGATAGCACCGACGAGGCTCCAACGCTCTTCACCTGCGCGGGTCAGATAGCACGCACATGCCACACGAGGACAACCCAGAAGGACAGAACTGGGGGGAACTTCAGATAGCACCATCGCAGAGTCGAGCATGCAGAAGAGAGAGAAGCGACGGCACCGGCGCAGACCCAGCCACCTGCTGGCACCAAGAGGGCGCCACATGAATCCAGCGTCTCGCAGCCTCCCCGCCCAAGCCCCAGGATGGCCGACTTCCAGAGCGGGCCGGGCAGGGGGGGTGCGGGGAGGCAGGGAACCGCCGCAGGCAGATATCACACGCCCCGAGGGGAGGGGGGGGGGCCCAGGATGGCCCACTTCCCGAGCCTTCCCTCCTCTGCCCCAGCGCTCCCGGATGGCGTAGAACGCCTGCTCCATCTTCGCCGCGTCGCCCCGCGCCGCGGACAGCAGCTCCGCGGCCTTCGGAGGCGCGGCGAAGGCCCTCGGCGGCGACCCTCGGCGCAGCAGCGCCAGCGCGCACGCTGCCAGGGCGACGCCCAGCCCGGGCGCGGCGCGGGCCGCCGCGCGGCGGCGGCGGCCACCCCGCCGCAGGCCGCCGGAGGCTGCCATCCCGGACGCTGGTCGGCGGCGAGTCCGGGGAGGAGGGAGCAGGGGCGGGCTGCCTCAGGAGGCCCGGACCCTCCCGCGGCCTCCTGGAACGTGTTTTCGAGGAGACTGCCGAGGAGGCGCGGGGAGACCTCTCGGAAGGCCGGAGGGCTTGTGAGAGGCCCCGCCGCCTCCTGAGAGGGCCTCGTCTTGCTCACTTGCCCCCATCGCTCGCCGCCAATCTGGCCCAGCACGGGAGGGGGGGTCGTGGCTTGAGCCAAGGTGGCTACGGATCTCCTCGTCCTCCTCCATCCCTTTCCCTTGTAAACAATTCCTGCCTGTCGCACCTCGAGCCCCGAGTCGTGTCGGTAGGGCGGGCAGGGCGTTTCGCATGAAACTTTTTCCGCGCTCAGAATCCTGAAGCTTATAAACAAATTGCAGCAATTTCAGAGCTGGAGGGCGGTTCCCACAATGCCTTAGCGGCACGCACATTCGTCTTAAACGCTTGCAACGACTTGCACGGATGGACTCTGACCGTTTCCAAAATGCGACTCTCGCCTCGGCGCCGCTCACGACCTCTCCACCCCTGGAACGGGATGAAGAGCAATTACATAAACATACAGTTCCGAATTTCGGCGCGGATCTCTTGGAGCGGCGCTGGCCCCCTCCCCCGCGCAGAACGCGCCAGGGGTGGCGCCGGAGCGTCGCGAGGGGGGTCCAGCGCAGATCCAACGAATCCGCAAGTACCTTCGAAAAATTAGGTTCATACGGTTGTTTCCTATTCGATCGAAGGCTAGGCATCGCGCCGCATCACGGTGTTGGTGATCCGCCTGCATGCTCCGCGCCCCGACGGCGCACACACTTTTTCCCCCCGGCGCGCAAATGTCTGCAAAGTGGTGGAGGTCAGGCCAAGCGGGGCAGATACTATCCGTGCCTACCACGCTCATGTGGCAGCGCATCAACAAGCGCAGTCAAGCACAGGAATCATCGGACCCGAGCAAACAAAACAATGGCGCGCACACACAAACTCACACACACAGACACGCACACACACACACACACACACACACACACACACACACGCACACACGCACACACGCACAGACAAACACAGGCACGCACACATACACACACACACCTACCCACACACACACACGCACACACACAAGCAGACGCACACAAGCGAACACAACGTACACACCAACACACACACACAAAAACACCCTGAGTTTTTAGCGTCTCGGCCGGACGCGCAGCGACGCGGCGGAGTGAGACAAGGCCCGAAAAGAGTCCACGGCTAGAAGCAAACCACACGTTCACTCCGAAACAACGACATTCCACAGGCGCTTTCACGCACAATCAACACAGCGAGAGCTAGAAGTGCATGCGGCTTGGCTTCGCTAGGCAAGCGGGCGGGCGAGGGCAATACTCCACCGCGCCACGATCTTCCAGACACGCAAACAGAAGCACACATACCCAAACACCCTCCGATATAATCCTCTCCATCCCAGACCGCACAACTCTCGACCGCTTCCGGGGGGGGCAGATCTTTCGCCCCCAATCACTTTCTGATGCCCCCGGGGCCCGAGAACGGCCACCAGAGGCCGAAATCGACGACAAACGGCCGAACTGAAACATGATCGACCCACGGACCCGGAAAGGAATTTAGAAACGCGAAGCACGGCTACGTTCCCAAGACACCTGATTGGACGAAAGCAATTGCAATGATGAAGGTGTCGATCGTGATGTACCGTGCCAAGAATCGTGCTGTGCTGTGCCGTGCTGAAATGATATGTGTCATGCCGCAGTGAATTGCGTTGTGCTCCATCGCGTTGTGGATCAAGTTGCCCTTGACATCCGAATCCTGGACGCATAGCTGGCCCAGAACTGGTTGCTGTCGAAACGTGTGAGGCGCTCGATCATCTCGAGCTCAAGAGCCGACTCAATTCCGAAACGGAACGAGTCGACACGGGGCGCAGCGCGCATGGACGCGCCACGGAATGTGCCAGGGGCGCACTGGGGGATGCGCCGAGGGACGTGTCAGGGGACGTGGCAAGGGACGCGACGCATCACGGAACGGGCGGGGAAAGCGCCAGTGGACAAGCCAGCGACGCGACACAGGACGAACCAGGGGACGCGCCGAGGGGGGAGTGGCACACGCCGCCCCGCCCTGGGGCGTTAGGAACCCGCAGCGTTTCACGCTTGTCCCGCTCTGGGGCGTTAGGAACCCATGCGTTTTCACGTGTCCAGGACACCCAGGGACGGACGTCGAACATTTGGTTGTGAAAAAAACAAGTTCCAGCTCGGAACAAACAGAATTTGGACGCCCGAAACGTGTACGGAAAAATGGGTACTATGCCCAACAACAAATGCTGTCCCAAACCAACAGCAGCCGCTGTTGGGCAGGCGGCCTTCTGTCTCAAATGGACACAGGCCGCGGCGGCGCGGACAGCGAGTCCTGTTCAAAATGAACAGGAACTGCTGTTGGGCTTTGTATCCATTCTTTCCGTACCCATTTCGTTCGTGCAGGCATATTAGATACCGCCCTGGGTGGCCTGGACACGTGAGCAGCGTGGTTGCACCAAGATCCCTCTCTCCCTATTGTGGGGGCGCCCCGACCGGCGCAACTATTTGTTTAATCTTCCCGCCACAAATCTTTTCTGGAATCCCTTACTCACATTACTGAGCTCGGCCCCGGGCGGTCGAGTCTGCTCGAGGCGGAAAAGAAGATGTGGTATACAGAATTAGCCTGGCGAAGAACCCAACCCCTGCTCAAACACGGGGCGACTATAACCAGGAGCGCACACTACACAGAGGCCCCCGCTGGAGTTCCTGGGGGCGGCGAGACGTGCGAGGGGTGTGCCGAAATGGCGCGGGTAACCGTGCGGACTATGCGGACCGGGCCACTGGAGCCTTCGGTTGAGCTCCCCAGGAGGCCACGGAACGTGCGAGGAGTGTGCCGATGGGAAGTGCAAAGGGGTGGATGAGCAGGAAGCGAGAGGATGGAAAAGGGGCAGGACGAAGATGAGGGTGAGGAGGGGAGGACCAGCGTAAACCCAAGAGTCATCAACGATGTTGGGATCAACCCTCCCTCCAAGCTCCCTCTTCGTAGGCCCCTACAACAGATCATTTCCATTGAGGGATCTGCCTCGTTGGAGGACAACCGTTTGAAGACTCTGAAGCATGCCAAAACAATGTTCTCGGGACTTCAACGCCACGGATCTGCCTGACTGCTGCGTCTTGACAGTCACGAATCGTGCCAGAACACCGCTTTTGGTACTTGAACACCGCGAATCAATATAACTGTTGCACCCGCAAAGTGCTGAATCCGTCCAAAACAACATTATGATACGTTGATCATGGGATTCCGAGAAACTCTGGCACATATTACGAGCGAATGCGCGGGGCGCTATGGCGAGAATCACATTTTGAACACCACCCGCTCTCAATCCGTGAAGCTCTTGCAAATGTTTAAAGAAATGTACGCGGCGCTAAGGCGAGAGCCACATTTTGAAAACCGCCCGCCCTCAATAGATGAAACTGTTGCCACTTGTTAAGCTTCAGAGTCGTAAATGGCGAGGAAGTCTCAGGCGAAACGCCCAGCCCGCCCTAGAAACTGGCCTCGGGGTGCGACAGGGATAAATTATTCATAAGGACAAGGAATGGGAAAGGAATGGAGGAGGAGGAGGAAGAGGACAAGAAGGAGGAGGAGGAGGAGGAGGAGGAGGAGGAGGAAGATGAGGAGAAGGAGGAGAAGCCGGAGGAGGAGGACGACGACGAAGAGGAGAAGGAGGCGAAGGAAGAGGACAAGGAGGAGGAGGAGGAGGAGGAGGAGGAGGAGGAGGAGGAGAAGCCGGAGGCGGAGAAGGACGACGACGACGAGAAGGAGGAGGAGCAGGAAGGTGTGGAGCGCGGCGCTGCGGATTCAAAACGAGGACCCAGCACCCCGGAGGGTTGAGACCCACTCCGAGGAACCGGAGCACGCCGGGCGGCTCCCGACAGCAGCGTGACCAGCTTGCCCTGCGCCAGCGGGCCCTGCTCCCGAGCCGCGGCCGCGACGCGGTCCTCGCCCGGCGGCCCGGCCGGCGGGCGGCGGGCCGCGGCCACAGAGGGCCGCCGGGAGGCGCCCAGGCCAGGCCCGCGGCGAGAGCCGCCGAGGGCCTGCCGCAGGCCGCCGAAGACTTCCCCTGCCCGCTTCCGAAGGCTTCCGCACCAGAGGCGAGCCCAGACAGCTGGCGTCTCGAACAGATCGAGGCGGAAGTGCTTCGTCGTGTTCGGCCTCCCGGGACCCTGTCCGGGCCTCGGGACCGTCAACAAAACGGCTCGGGATGAAAAACCGGCCCCAAGGGAAGTGCTCGAGAAGTCGGGAGCCCGTAACCTCAAACATATCGGAACGCTGGATGTCTGGGATCCGCTTCTGAAGGCTTCCAGAGGCGTGTCCTCCGTGCACAGGTGGATTCGCCAGAGAGGTCCACCCAGCGATGGACATCGGCAGGGCCACACAAAATCCCACTGGCACCACATTCGGCCAGATGATCAGCACGCTCGTTCAGATATTGTTGCCCGGCGTCGCTTTCCACCTTCCAGGGGACAAGACGACAAGCAGCCTGATCAGATCTATATGTGCCACACACGAAGAACACGCCGAAGGCGCCCCGCAGGCTTGCGACGGCCCTCGGAGAGCATGTGGGGGCCGGGGCCTCACAGCCCACCACGCCGGGAAGCCTCTCGGGCAGGACTTCCGGGGGGCGGGCCGTCGCCCCTGCCCTCGAAGCGCAGCGGCCGTGACCCGCAAACACGAGGCGCCGAAGCAAAGCGATCGCTTGGGGCTCGGGAGGGGCTGCGGGCTTCGGGCCGCCGTTTCTTGCTGGTCCAGGTCGGGGAGGCTTCTCGTGGCCGAGGCTCGCCGTGGCCAGAGAAGCCCCTTCGATCCTGATGTGGCACCCCTTCTGAGTTGAGATCCATCGTGAGGATACAAGTTAAGAATGCACGACCCTGAATGGAAGTCGCATCGACCACTCAGAGCTCCCCCTGGACGGCAGCATCGGCTCAGGATGGGCCGAGGAAGTAGGGAGTCAAGGGTAGCTTTGATGAAGCCGCACGTCACTACTATGGATTTTGTCTGTAGCACGATGCATTCAGCAACCTGGCCACATGGCTCGATCCAGGAAACCTGAATCCCAAGACTATAATCATATCTTGGAGGACGCCTCACTTACTTCTGCTGGCCTCTGCCGGCTTTCCGCCCGCCGTCCGCCGGCGGAGCCGCCCTCGTTTTACTCCCGCCGCCTTCCGTCCTGGAGCGACCATGTGGCGTTCATTTGTTAGCACCATGACTGTATCGGCCGCGCGCTAACACGGCTTAGGGGTCTGCGGATTGGGCGCCAAATCTATACGGGTCGGGGAAGCCACTCCCCGAAACACGAGGCCACTGCCGAATGTCGCCTCTTTTGGCGATTGCGCGCCGATTTCGCACGGAAACGGGACCCGTCGCAAATCCACGCGTCTTAATCCCAGACCCCCGACGTCGTGTTTTTTGTTTTTTATCGCCGACCCCCAGAGGTCCAGACCCATTCCCAGGGACCGCTGGTTTTCATCCCGAGTCGTTCGCTGACGGTCCCGAGGCCTGGTGAAGGCCCCCAGAGGCCGAAAACAGGGAGAAACTTTCCGTCGTATTTTTGTTTGTGAACGGGTGGTTTGTGGGGGGCGGAGCGCCCGAAGGGGTACGGGGAGGGGGAGGGAGAGGAAGGCTCCTCAAAATGGAGGCGGCTTCTTAGACGGCGCCAGCCTTGCATCTATAGGCAGAGCCCGCGCCTTCTGTTGGCCACGCGCAGAGGGGGGTAGGGGGACGGGGGGGAAGGCTTTTTAGAACCACCCTGCTTTTTAGAAGGCGCGGGCCTTGTCTGTAGATGTAAGGCCCGCGCCTTCTAAGAAGCGGCCTCCTTCTAAGAAGCCTTCCCCCCCTCCCCCATACCCCCCTCTGCGCGCCGCCAATTCTAAGGAGCAGGGGTGCTCCTACGAAGCCTTCCCTCGCTTCCCCCTACCTTCCTCTGCGCGTGGCCGGCACCAGAGAAGCGAAAGGAAGCCGCTTCCGCGGATGCGGCGCGGCCTCCTCGTACAGGTGCAGCTCCCCGACTGAACCCCAAAAACCCCTCTGCCTCCTCCTCCTCTTCTTCTTTCTTTTCCTCCTCCTCCTCCTCATCCTCCTCTTCGTATTATTAGTATTATTCTTCTCCTCTCCTCCTCCTCCTCCTCCTCCTCCTCCTCCTCCTCCTCCTCCTCTACTTCCTCCTCCTCCTCCTCCTCCTCCTCCTCCTCTTCATCCTCCTCCTCTTCTTCTTCATCCCTACCTCCTCTGCGCGTGGCTGCTCTGTGGGGGGCGGAGCCTCCCCCCTCCTCGCCAGCCCAGCTCTGAGCGGCCAGCGGCCGCCCAGAGAGGCGCCGTTCCGCCGCTGCGGCGCGCGGCCGGCTCGCGCCGGCAAGGGGGGCAGGAAGCCCAATCCGCTCGGGGAGGCGCTCCCCGACACGTCCCCGGGGCCCCTGGTGAACGTTTTCTCATTCGGCGTTTCGACATTGGGCGGGAAGGGGGGGGAAGGAGGGGGGGGTCTGGTTCTTGACAACTGCTTAACGCGACTGTTTGCAACAGTGCGTCCTATGGGGGAGACCCAACCTGCTCGAAACAGGCGCCAAAAACAACCAAGACTTACTCCATGGGGGGAAGAGGGTGCGAGGGCCCGCGCCGATCGGTAAAGCAATGAATCCGCCGGCCCCCTTGCGGGGCCACCAGGCTGTAGGCCGAAGCTTCGCAGTTTCCTGTACCAGTTGCAGCTTCCAGTTTCCACTGTTACAGTTCTGCTTACTGCTGCTTACTGTTACAGTTATGCTTCTTGCTGCTTACTGTTCCTTGTTGATGGGCCGCGCGAGGGGGGGAGGCCCAAACGGGCATTTTTACCACGCCCTGAGCGTGTTGTCTGAATTGCTGGGGTGGGCAAAAACTTACACCCCTCACGCAGATCGGCAGGGTCAGAGTCCAAAAACACATGGGATTTGCCACATGTTTGAAATTCGGTGGCACCCCTCACGCAGATCGGCGGGGTCAGGGTGCAAAAACACATGGAATTTGCTACATTTCTGAAACTTGCTGGCACCCCTCACGCAGATCGGCGGGGTCAGGGTCCAAAAACATATGGAATTTGCAACATTGCTGACATTCGGTGGCACCCCTCACGCAGTTCGGCGGGGTCAGGGTGCAAAAACACATATGGGATTTGCCACATTTCTGACATTCGGTGTGGCTCAAGAGCTGCCAGGTGGCTCAAGAGCTGCCGGGTGGCTCAAGAGCTGCCGGGTGGCTCAAGCTTTCTCACATCTGTCAATCCTACCTCCTTTCTGCACTCACCTTTTACATCTTACTCCCATACGCACATACGTTGTTCTTGCCTCTTTCGATTGTCTTCATGCCGCCGAATTCTCGGCAGCCGGGCACTCCAGTGGGTGGAGTACTGGGCAGCAGTTCCGCAGAGACGCCCCTCATGTCCACGCCGAGCAAGCAGGAGCTCAAGAAAGCGAGGATCGGGTCCAGCCCATTGCAGGAGATGGACGATGATGTCCCCACGGCACTACGACAGCAAGAGTTTCAGAAGCAGCTCGAGGACGCACAGGATCACACACCACTGACAGTTTCATCCATGGCACGGCTGTTGGATGAACGTCTGACGCCACTCCGTCAGGACATCACGGCAATCAAAGAACATGGAGTCTCTCGACACCATCTCGAAGAAGCTCTTCAACCGGTCCGGGAGGACATCGCATATATTACGCAGCGAGTGGAAGCACTCGAGACTCCATCAGCCCAAGTCACTCAACGCTCTTTCGGTACAGTGGACAGCCGGGCGTCAGTCGAGGCTCGTTTGGCGGAGATGGAGGACATGCTGAAGCACCTGACGACGTCACGAGGGGCTTCGGATTCAACATCTGTGACCGCCATCTTCGGTGGCTTGGATGGCCTCTCTTCCTTGGCGGAGGCCGAGCAGTTCATCAAAGAGGAGCTCCGGAAAGCACAGATCCCACCTCCGACCGAGATGTTCATTAAGGGAGAGCCCTATAATGGACTCGTGTTTGGAAGAATGGCGAACCCCGATGACCTTCAAAACGCTGTGAAGAGGTTCCGGTCCGAAGCCATCACGTGCTCAAACAAAAGGGTTTGGGCTAATTTGGATCAGCCGCTACATGTTCGAGTGCCCCTACGTTTCCTTTTTGGTTTACAAAGGCTCTTGATCAGCTGGGGCTTCGCAGCGAAGTCCATCAAGATCGACGACACCACGTGCTCCATGAAGTTCGGGATCGACACCGTGCTGGTGGCCAATACCACTTCTGATCATACGCTGAAACTTACATGGTTGAAGCCGGATTGGAAAACGTGGGAGGCGCTGCACAACGATGTGGATTTCACAGCCTTGCGTGACAAATGCCAGAATTCGTTACAGCAGGCCGCTGACAAGGGCAAGGGAAAAGGAAAACCTGCTAGGCAGGAGTAGGGACAGCACCGGTCAAACCAAGTTTCACTCCCTACCTTGACAGGGGAACTTCACATTTACACAAAGAATGCAAGATTAAGGACGAACGCATAATTGACAGAGTTATTATCAGAGCTTGTAGGCATACAGTGGGATATTGTTTTATTCAGCGAGACGCGGGCACCGTCATCTGAACTCACACTCGAGGGCGGCCACACATTGTTTCTCGATCTGGGGGACTATGTCGCTGCAGGCGTCGGCATCTTGGTACACGAGCGCCACGTCCCCAACATCAAAAAAGTCCGTAAATGCAGCGATCGTGCTCTTGGTATCGACATTGTGATGCATAGTCGTGTGTACACATGCTTCGCAGTATATGTGCCGCATGCTGGATTTGCCGAGGATGCCCTCGATTCGTTTTACAATGACCTCGATGGCATGGTGCGCACGTCCCAGAAGCAGAACAAGAACAGCCTTGTTGTCATTGGGGGAGATTGGAATTCTCAGTTCAATATTGGGCCCCGTGGTCAGAGACTAAACAAATTTACAGCGGCACACGGCCTTCAAATTGCGAATTTCCCGCCAAGGCTTCAGTACGCTGACCTCTGGACGTTCCGCTCAAGCATGGGCATTACAAGGTGCATCGATTTCATTCTGCTGCCACGCGCGGCGCGGGTGGAGCAGAGTACAGCTGTCAATTCTATGTGTTTGGGCTCCGACCACAGAGCTGTATACGCATGTGTACGTACCAAGACATCTGGCCAGAGGCGCAGAACCAGGTATGACCCTCGAGGTTGGGAGCCTGGCGATGATCGTGCGTATTGTCACGACGTGGATGCATACTTGCGGGCGTATCCGCCAACTTGCCTTTCAGATCTTGATATTTGCGTGAACACTGTTGCGCCAGGGCATGACAAACGAACGAGCAATCAGCCAGCCTTTTGGGCCGACGGTGCTTTCCAAGATCTTCTCCGCCAACGTCGTTCTCTCCCAAGCGGGTCTGCAGGCAGAAGGGACATCTCCATACGAATTCGCAGGGCAGTGCGGGCCGAACTCCGGAGACAGTAGGCCAGGCGCACCCAGCAAGTTCTGACTGAGTTCCGTGACCTACACCGACTCGCAGAGGCGAAACTGTTTCCGGCACGGAAGCGGAAGGAATTGGGTGACGCAAAAAGTGCCCCTGAAGCGTTGGCAGGGTTTCTGGCTGACATATTCTCTTCCTCTGAAGAAGTACCTGTGGAACTATCGGGTCATCGAGGTCCCTTCAACGTTCCTGCGTTCACGAAGGCAGAGCTTGGCAAAGCAATCAAGGTGCTGAACAATAGGAGAGGCGCCGACACAGACGGCATCGTCGCAGAAATGTTCAAGCATGCCTCCAACAATTTCCTGGACTACCTGCTACACATGTATAACGATATGGTGCGCACGGGGCTTCTGGAGGATTCGTGGAAAGATACTTTGTTTACCATGCTGCCCAAGACCGGGGACCTGTCGCAGCCGAAGAATTGGAGGCCGATCGCTGTCCTCAAGATGACCTACAAAGTATTCTCTCGGATGCTCTACCACCGGCTACGGGACGTCCTGGAACGTGCTCAGGGGCCCGCTCAAGTTGGCTTCAGGAAAAAGCATTCGGTAGAAGATGCCTTCTTGGTTTTCGAAGCTACTTGCAGCAAATGCTTCGAATGGGGCGTGCCGCTCTGGTGCGCAAGTCTCGACTTACGGAAGGCATTCGACAGGATCGAATCCGCTTCCTTGTTCCGAGCCCTACGTAGCCAAGGTGTGGATGCAGACCACGTCGCTCTGTTGGCGTCGTTGTACTCCAACCAGACGGGTTACGTAGCCGGGGCGCAGCCATTCCCAATACAACGCGGAGTCAAACAAGGAGACGTGAACAGCCCAACGTTGTTCAATGCTGGGTTAGAAATGGCGATGACAAGATGGAAACAACGGGTAGGGGATGTTGGTGTCCCTCTGGGGAATGGGAGGCTGCTCACGAATGTTCGATACGCAGATGACATTATGCTCTACGCACAGTCTGCAGACGAGTTGGCGAACATGCTGGAAGTGCTGATGGAGGACTTGGCAGCCGTTGGCTTGCACCTGAACCCGGACAAGACGAAGGTTCTCACTTCCGAGGAGACGGCCGGAGCCATGTTTATCGAGGTTGAAAACAACATGATTAAGGTCATGAGCGGCACGGACACGCACAAATATTTAGGGAAGACGTTGCCGGCGAACCTTAAGGACCGCACCACAACTGAACTAAGACAACGACTTCGACGAGCTTGGCAGCAATTTCATGAACATCGTCACGCGCTCACAGATCAAAGTGTGTCGGTTCGCCTAAGGCTCAAGTTATTTCAATCGGTGGTTACGCCGACTTTGTTCTTTGGGCTGGCATGTCTGCCTCTGACCAAGCAACAGCTGGGTTCTCTCGACGTCATTCAAAGCACAATACTCCGTTTGATTGTTGGATGGAGAAGAGTCGACGGAGAAGAGTGGGCCGACACTATGCGACGCATGAGGGACAGAGTCAACGATGCCTTGGTGCATTTTCCAATTGACAATTGGAGCGCCCTGTTCTGTCGCCGCTGGTTTAAACTTGCTCGGAAGTCAGTCGATTCAGAAACTGATTGGGGTCATGCAGTTATCGGATGGAGACCGGCGAGCACGCATGGCGCCTCGAGGGTGCGAGGCCGTCCGCCAACAAGATGGGACGACCGGCTGGCATCTTTCACGCGTGATATTTTGAACACAGCATCTCACTGGACTACAAGCATTGCAGAAGAGGACGAGGACGCGTTCGTGGAGTACTGCTTGCAGACGTAAGGACGGGCTACTTTTCTCCCTCCCCCCCTGCCTCCCGTCCTCCTCCTCCTCCCCTTCCCTCCCCCCCCTCTGCGCAGTGGCACAAAGCTTGCACACTCGTCTTGCACGTCCTTCACATCATGCATGCAAGTCGCACTGCTTTTGCTTTTGATTTTCCAAGTCGTGCCCCGCCCGTTCACGGGCCAACCTGTTGGTTTGACCGGGCCTCTGCTGCTGACGTTCGGTGGCACCCCTCACGCAGATCGGCGGGGTCAGGGTGCAAAAACACATGGGATTTGCTACATTTCTGAAATTCGCTGGCACCCCTCACGCAGATCGGCAGGGTCAGGGTCCCAAACACACATGGGATTTGCAACATTTCTGAAACTCGGTGGCACCCCTCAGGCAGATCGGCAGGGTCAGGGTCCAACAACACATGGGATTTGCCACACTTCTAGAAAATTCGGCGACACCCCTCACGCAGATCGGCGGGGTCAAGGTCGAAAAACAAAGGGGATTTGTTGCTACATTTCTAAAATTCGGCGGCACCCCTCACGCAGATCCGTAGGGTCAGGGTCGAAAATCAAACAGGTCCCGACACTGCTTCACGGCGGCGCCCAGACCTCATGATTTAGCGTTTGCATCCCCTATTATCCGAGACAGGGGGCCGACGGCATGGGGCGAAGCCCTTACGGATAAACGATCACCTGGAGTCATGATGGCGAAGGTGCTTTTCTCTACTTTCAGCCTCTGGGTGCCCTCCCCTGGGCCTCGAGACCGCCCAGGAACGACTCCGGAGGAAAAGCCGGTGCTCGGGGTCTGGGTCTGGCAGGACACTCCAGGAGCCAAGGCCATGCCCTTACCTGGTCTACTGACGCCACATGTTTGTCATACCGGGCGTTTTCGCCCAGGTTCGGGCTCCAGGGCCCTGGCAGTTCGGTCCGGCTCGAGAATAGTCCAGGGTTCTGGCCGCGATGTCTCACAATGTGGCATGTTTCCGCGACATCGGATCTTGGGTTTTCTGACGTCCACAACCGCATCGAGTGCCGTACAGAGTGTGCAGGCGTCAGCCAACCGCGCCAACCGCGCGTTCTGGTCTACGTGCGCGCGCGTGCAGTACATGCCAGGCTGTGGAACGCAACAGAATACGGTCGAGAGCTTCTGCTTAGCGTGACGCAGCGGCGCCACGGCGACACGCTGTGTCCTACGAGTGGACAGTGTGTCGCTCCGCTCCGCGGCGCGGGAGGCCGGGAACACCTCGGGGCGTTGACCCTTTGGGACCAAGAATGGGATAGAGTGCCGTGCTGGAGCGTAGTGGGCCAGAACCGGCGGAGCGACACGCTGTCCCAAAATTCCCGACCGTGCTCTCAAAGATTTGACACCATTTCGGGCAGAAAGCACGCGTCCATGGCCACCTGCTCCAGCGCCGCGCGCTTGCATGTTCGAGATACGATGAGCCCACTCCTCCTTTGAATTCCCTCTCTGTCACTAGAACTTGCCCTCGACGATTCTCCCATATTGCGCCTGGTGTGCACACCATCGATGGCAATTCTGCCGTTCATGCTACACAGATCGCCAGCGGGGTTCTCTGCACAAGCCTATCAGTACCTAAGAGTGACAATGAATACCTTCTATGGAAACCTGCGTGGACCGTTCCAGAACCGTGGACCTGTCAAAAACTGACGTCTCTTGGGGAACGACTTCTGCTTCCGCCGGCCACTGGCGGACCCGCCGCCGTTTTGAATTCTGCCTCTCAGCCGTCGTCCGCCGGAGAAGAGATGACAACATCTCCATCCCTGAAAGGCGGGGCCCATTCTGGAACCCTCCACGCAGCCCGTACTCGGCCCGAGCATGACCCGCCAAACACCAAAGGCGGTGCTGAGGGGGCGCCTCGGCTCGCACACCTCGCCAATCTGGTGGGGACGGGTTCACACCCATCTCTGGCGTGCTGAGTTACTCTTTGCCCCCGGCCCTCGAGGTTCGAGCAAAGCGGTGGCTTGGAGTTTCGTTGCACGCAGCTGGTCCACCTGATGCTGTTCTGTGACGTACCTGTTTTCGATGATTGGCAGCCTGCAGTTGATGCTGTGATAATTATCTCCTCCTCCTCCCTCCTCCTCCTCCTCCTCCTCCTCCTCCTCCTCCTCCTCCTCCTCCTCCTCCTCCTCCTCCTCCTCCTCCTCCTCCTCCTCCTCCTCTCTCGGGCCTCGAGATGCCTCTGGGGACCCTGCTGGGGTCTCCAGCGGACGTCTGGGGGCCAGGACCCGCGGGCGGCACCCGCAGAGAGAGAGACAGGGAAGAGTGGACGCTGTGCACCCCACGAGAGTGGAAGCGGCCAGGGCTGGAAGGAATCGCAGGGGCCGAAATTGGCACGAAGAGACACGGCAGAGAAGCTGGACAAAACTGGTAGTTGGGCATCGCATGAACCCCAGACACCATCGAATCACGGAACAATTCATAGCGGAGGAAGTTGTTGCTGTTATTCTCGGCCTCTGAAAGCGGCTCAGGATGAAACACTGGTCCCGGGGAGTGGGTCGAGACCTTTAGGGGTCGACGTCATGAACAAATACTGATGTCGGGGGTCGGGGAAGTGAGAGTGGCCAGGGCTGGAAAAACCGAGCAGGGGCGCCACAAGCTGGGAAACTCCCCCGGAAACTGGCCAGGGCAGGAGCGAACGAGAGGGCTGCTTCTGCCCGTCGTCTGCACGGGCAAGAATCCCCAGTGGCGAACGCTTCGTGTGGGTGTGCACAATCAACTGAATAATTAGGTTTTCCGCTCGAGCCAATCCTGCAGAACACTCGGCCTGCGGCACTTCTCAAGCCCCGTCGACCCGCCAGGAGCCCGGGGCGGGCCGACAGAAAGCACAGCAGAACGCCTGGCGCGCTCAGCCTCACGGCGCCGAGGGAAGCGAGGAAGGCCCCCCATGCACGGCCCGTGCCCCTGCTCGGAGAGCAGGTTGAGGGGGGGAGAGGCGTCCCCATCAGGTGCCCAGAGGCCCTCCAGAGATGCCCAGAGCGCCCCAGAACACCTCATACAGTGGGACCTGGGCCAGAAGAACATTCTTCAAGAACGTGAGACCCTCCGCCGGCCAAAACATCCCAAACTATACGATTACTCGAGGGTAACTATCCCCCCCCAGGATGCACAAGAACTTCCAACAAGCACGAAGACCACTTGGGCACCCTCCCCGAATCGACCTCGATCTGATGCCTCGGTCCGACCGAAGTTAAAACTTTTCTTGCTCCTCGAAATCTCAGTTTTGGAGCTTTCACAACCTTTCTTTCGGAAGAAGGCCCGTAGAGGTAACGACGGCCCGCCCTGGAGCCCTCCGGGGTCCATCCTAGGGCATGTGCTTCCGGCCGGACGAAAAGCCGTGGCGACGCGAAGTTTCTAGGATATATGGAAAGGATGTAATAAAATATTGGGGGGGGGACTGATGTTGTTTTGGCTGGCACCACTCCGGTCATGAGGGAGAACAATCGGGGGGGGCGACCAGCTGAGGGGGAGAAACATTGGGCTGGAATCGGCGGTATATCGCAGATAGACCGGCGATAAACACCAGATAGCGAATCCGTATCTTCCTGGGCGGGAAGGGCTCTCGCGCCCGACTGGGCGATCAATGAGCGATTGGGGGCCGATGCGTACCCTGAGCTTAGCTCCCTGGCTTGGGGTCATAACTCCAATCTCTGGTGGCCGCTTGGGGGCGATCCAGGCAGCCTCGGAACGCTCTCGGCGAGGCGCAGCTGCTGGAAGGCATGCCGAGGCTTGAAAGCCGCCGAGAACCGACGAAAACGCCCAACAACCTCAAACGTCACACCCCTGAATATGTCTCCCCTAACATGGTCCGCGACACGTCCTCCATCCCGTCTGATTTGAGGACTGGCAGAACGCGCCTTCGCAAACCGCCCTTTAGTGAAAGCTGCTGGGGCATTCACATGGGCACTCCATAGGTGCGCGCGGCACCGCATTCCGAGTGCATCCGGTCAAGTCAAAGTCAAATCCGGTCGAAGGGCCTATGGAGGCACCTCGCTCCGCAAGCGGAGCCGGAGGGCGTGAGACACTACGGCAACAGAGCGCGCATGCAAGAGAATAGTAGTGGACAGGGCATCGTTAAATTACAGGTAGTATACATCTGCGACAAGAGCACGGCACATAACTACAATCGTGCCGTGCTCTTGTCGCAGATATGAATCGACGGCATCTGTCCATCTTAAACGTGGCCGCCCTGGGCACAGTGACGCTGCCCTATTGGGCATCGTAGATATCTGACAAGAAGCGCACATCCTCTACATGAGCTCCCTGCTCCGACAATGCTTGGAAATGCACGTGGTGTTCCAGCCTGTCGAAAGCTTTCGTGAGGTCATCGCTAGCGATCCACAGTGGGAGCTGCCACTCCCAAGCTTTCGTGGACATATCCTCAAGAACGACAAAAGCGTCGTCCACGGAGCGGCCTGGACGGAATCCTACCTGGTGATGCGTTTGTTCTTTCTCTAGATCAGGCTGCAAGCGTGCAAGCAGCAACCGTGCAAATATCTTATATGTGATGCGTAAAATGGCTGTGGGGCGCCAATTTTTTACATCAGTTCTGCTTCCCGTCTTCGGCAGCATGACAAAACACGTTTCCTTCCGGGTGGGATCGATGCATCCTGCGCTGAGCAACGAATTCAAACACGACAGAAAGGTGCCTGTGAAGAGCATCGCCTCCAGAAGCAAACATTTCGAGAGTGATGCCGCGTTTATCTGCGCACCTCCCGCGCTTCATGCGCTCAAAAGCTTGCCGCGGCCCCTCCATGCAAAACGGTGGAATGTTGCGCGAGCCTCTGTTGCAATGCGTTTCGGCCCAGTCGTTCCTGGCAGCGCCGCAGTCCGTGGCAAAAATCTGTTCGAGCGAAGCTACAAAAAAACATAATACAGTCTAATGGACAACGCTTGCTCTGCTGCGAAGGAACATGTGCACTCGAGGTAAGTGCATGATGCCCCCAAATTGTTCCTGTGGGTCACTGCTTGATGCACTCGAGGGCCGTTCCTGTGGGTCACGTGCATCGCGTCGTTGTTGACGCATCTCTCGTAACTCAGGTGCATGCCATGGCTTCGAATGCGAGCGAGTTGCGTCACTTTGCGCCCCAGCCCGCTTGGCTGCGGCAGCAACGTGGCCCTCCAGCGCAAAGAGTGAGGACGGCCTAGATTGAGAGAGAGATTCCTGCACAACGCTCTCATCTGACAAATCGCGGCCTTCGGCGTCGAACGAAGGTTTCAATCTAATTGCATCATGCTGGCGGCTCTTCTGGCGCCGACAACTTGGGCCTAGATTGAACGCCCCGTGCACCGCACGGGGATCAGAACCCAGATCAAATAGTCTCTCGGTGAGCAAGCACGGCAATCGAAAGGAGCATCAAGCAACATGTAATCTAGAACCCGCCTGGCACCAAGCGAGCTTCGAAAAGCCTAATTTGCCTGTCATATCACAACAAGTGCAACATCATGTCAACTCTGAATGAAAGGATTCTTAAAGCAACTACAT
Organism: Prorocentrum cordatum; assembly: GCA_963575745.1. Classification (NCBI taxonomy): domain Eukaryota; class Dinophyceae; order Prorocentrales; family Prorocentraceae; genus Prorocentrum; species Prorocentrum cordatum. The sequence continues at coordinate 198,192 of CAUYUJ010014150.1, forward strand.
GTCAACGCATGTGATATAGAATCGGCATGATCTTGGTCTTGGGATCCTCCTTTGGTCTCGGACTGAGTATGCCCAACTATTCGGGCACCCCTGGCCCAGTTCGCCCTCAGCGTTTCGGCGTGTGGTTGGCCATCCTCTTCAGGACCTGCCACAACCAACCACGCGGGCAGGCCGCCGCTGTCACGAACGACATCCCTGTTACCTCTGGGACTCCTTCGTACACACCAAAGTTGCCAGAAGATGTCAGGCAAAGCTATTGGAACCTGCTGTTTTGGCCTTCAAAGAGGGGAGGGAACAACTGCCCCCACTTTCGTGACACCGTCGGCACCTGGCGGACTGGCCGCAGGTGCCCCTTTTTTCCTTGAATGTCTGACCCCCCGCCCCCGTGACCAAAGCACTGACTGGAGCACAAGACGGCGGAGCCGACTTCACAGCAGGCATGCCGGAATCTCTCGGGAACGCGCGCAGGCATGCCGGAATCTCTCTGACTGATGGGAAAAAGGCCGCGCCGCCGAACATGAACTCCTGGAGAGCTTCGGCTGATAACCCGTAATTTGCCTGTCATATCACAACAAGTGCAGCATCATGTCAACTCTGGATGGAAGGATTCTTAAAGCAACTACATGTCAACACAAGTGATATAGAATCGGCATTTTCTTGGTCTTGGGATCCTCCTTTGGTCTCGGACTGAGTATGCCCAACTATTCGGGCACCCCTGGTCCAGTTCGCCATCAGCGTTTCGGCGCGTGGTTGGCCATCCTCTTCAGGACCTGCCACAACCAACCGCACGGGGCAGGCCGACGCCGTTACCTCTGGGACTCCTTCGTACACACCAAAGTTGCCAGAAGATGTCAAGCAAAGTTGTTGGAACCTGCTGTTTTGGCCTTCAAAGAAGGGAGGGGACAACTAAAAGTCCACGCATAGGGCGCGCGTTGCACGTTGCCGGCCTCAAGGCCGTTCTCGAAACAAAATGCTTGCAGTGGGCGCCCTCTCTCTCCAAAGTGAAACTGGGTGTGAAAACCACCTGCGATGCATAGTTTTCGGCGTCGCCTCCCAGCAAACTCGACCTCTTGTTGTGAGAACGTGTAGCAATCAAGAAAAACGGCACGCGGGCAGCGCGCGTGCGGCATGTGCACAGAAGAGCGCGCAGGCAATGCCATTGATATTAATGTATACTGCCAGCACGCGGCCAAAACGCGAACGCGTGGCTGCGACACCTCCCGCGCGCCGAGCATGCACGCAAATCGCCGCCCCAGCGCATCGCAACATGCCACTTTAGTTCCGAAAGCTCCCCAAGCAAAAGCCCTCGCCGATCAAGGGTATGTACACGTGCGTTTGTGCCGTAAACGTTACACTCGCAAGTAAAATTAACATTGAATTCTGGTGAAACGTCTCCTGTACCCCTCGACCAGCGTTGCCCCTAGCTGCGGCCGCCTGCAGCTGCTGGGGCAGGTGGATGTCCTGCCCTACCCCCGCCCTTGCCCTTTCTACCAATACCCTTGCCAGTGCCGCCGCGCAGGAGCTTGTCTGAGTGCGTCTTTAGAAGCCCTTGCCACTCCGTGTGTGCGATGAGGTCCTTCTCCCAGCCGTCGCCGTACTTGATGCTCAACGTTCCCCTCGTCACGCTCGCCTCCATCACGGTTTCGGGCCCCATCTTCATCGCGCCCGCTTCCGGGTCCACCCAGAACGCTTTCTTCTCGAAGCCCCGCGAGACGAATGGCTTCTTCGCGCCGAACAGAACGGACTGGGGGACCCGGACCTCGAGAGGAGCATCCGCCTTTGCCCAGACTGGCTTGTCCTCTAAATAGACACGTGCGGCTCGGAGCTTTGACGCTGCAGAGTTTCGATCGGCCGTCGAAGCAAACTTGCCGAAGATGATGCCCGAAACGCCCCCCTTTGAGTAGAACTCGTCGGCGGCCGGGGAATTGCACCACCTAGCCTGGTCTTTCAACCATGTCTCTGCCTCCGCCTGACCGTTAAATCCGAGAAGGCTGCCAAGCGCAGCGGTCTCCTGCTTGGAAGCGGCGCCGATGGAGCCGATGGGGCCGATGGAGCCGGCGGCGCTCCTCAGCTCGGCAATCTCAAGCTCCATCGCCTTGATGTGGTTCATGACGTCCTCGTGTGCGCTCGATGGGACGTTGGACTTCTCCGAGCTATTCTAACAAAAAATAGCATAGGTCGCTGCGCGGGGCGGCGGAGGTTTCGTGACAATTTCGCGCCGGATCCAACTTCCCCAGAGACCGACGCCTGCCGCGCCGGCGAGCACGCGGCAGCCGGGCACCCCTGTGCGTGGAGCGCTAGGTGAACGTGACGTCCGCCAACGTCTTTTCAGTCCACTTCACGAAATGGACGGCTTGGACCTCTCTCCGCCACGTCCGGTGGAGGTGCAGATATCTACACCGGCAGCTCCAGGTACTACGCCTGAGGGCGCAGAAGCACGCCCGGCAGCATTACGCGAGATCGCGAACCTGTTCAGGCAGGACGTCCGACCTCTGCAGACTGCCATCGCCAGCCATGAGAATCGCCTGGACACGAAAATGCCAGATTGCCAGGTCTCAGCAAGCACTGCGAGGATATTTCTTGCGTCGCGGAAAATGAAAAATCTCGTCTGTCTGAGAGCGCGCGCCATGAAGACGCGGACGCGCGCGGGCGCGCCACCCCGGCATTGCCCGTCGCCGCCACGGGCGGCATGTTTTACGAATGGCCCCACTCGCGTGAAGACGCACCACTGGCGATGGGAACGATCCACGCGCGGCGAAGGGCATGGCTGCGCCGTGCGCCGGCTGGATTACCCGCAACCTCCGGGACGCCCCACTCGCCTTCGAGCGGTGCCCCCACGCTTGCTGCGAAATCGTGACAAGCGCGGGATACCCCACGCATCCAGACGCCTGCCTGGCACTCTGAGGCGTTCGCGCCCGCGCGTGCGGAAGCGCCCAAACGCAGCACGCGGTGGCCTTCGGCCACTTGCGAGCGGCACCTCCACGCATGGAAGACAGCGTCGACCACGGACGGAAGTCTCGCAACCCCAGACGTCCGCGCGGCATTCAGAGGCGTGCGCCGCCGCGCGGGCCGATGCGCCGAAAAGCATGGCGCGGTGGCCCTTGTTCACCTGTGACGGCCGCCAGATCGCGCCGGCCTTGCACGGCCTCCGCAGAGAGCTGCCGCCCATGTCTGTCGCGCCCAGCCAGGCTGGGTCTCCTTGGGGCGCCCGGCACCGAGGGCGGAGCAAGGGGCAATCGGCGCCGGATTCTCAGTGTGAAATTCGATATGGATTTCGATGTGGGTTTCGAATGGATTTGCGAGGGCGGTCAAGTGCGTGAAGGGTTCCAAAAATTCGGCCCCATATTTCCACTTCGAATCCAACTCGAAATCCACTTTCGAAATCGAACCCGAAATCCACGTCATCCACTTTCGACATCCATGTCGAAATCCATTTCGAAATCCACGTCGAAATCAATTTCGGAATCCACCAGAAATCCATTTCGAAATTCACACCTTCTCAGGTCGACATGGATGGCAATATGCTGTGGGCGGACTACTGAGGGAAGGATAGACTGCGAGGTTTTGAGGTCGAGCTGCCTGCCATGCGCGCCGGGTATCAACAGCCGGAAGCGCGAAACCCTCGCAACGCAACTGCCCGCGACCTCGCCCGGCCCGGTGGCAAGCATCAAGGTCACAAGTGCGAGAGGGGGCCCCCGCGCACGCAACTCTGCCGCCGAGAAGACGTAGTCCTGCAAGGGCTATGCTTTCCAGAGATGGTAACAAAACTAAGGTGTGCGTACCCAGGCCTGAACCAAAGTTAGGGCGCCTTCTCCCCCGTAAAGTGCAACGAACATCAGCAACTTCTGAACGAGGAGAATGACCAGGCCGAGGAGGGGGAGAGTGAGGAGGCGTTTCTATATACACTGTGCACGCGTTGAAATCACATGGGAAGGCCGGCAACACTAGCCGATGATATGCACGATCGCTGGGAAGCACGGGCAATTTACATTTCCGCTGCGATTTTCACACGAGGTTTCCTCGCGTCTCTCCGGGATCTTCGTTCCCGCCGAGAGTTTCAAAATCCACTCAGGATTCATTGCAGGGACCTTGTAGCCTGAAAAATGGCGGAGGTGCAGGAGCGCATGGAGAACGTCGAGATCCGCATCACCAACTTGGAGTACACCCGGACGGAATCACAAATCGACGCCCAAATCATCTGAATGTCGAAAGCAAAACGCACGTCGCTTAGCGAAACCGTCCGGGAACAGCACCGGCTCACTCGAATGCCAGTGTCGCGTGCACATGTGCAAATTTCCTCCGTCGGCTTGTCTGGGCGGGCGCTCTCTCAATGACGCGAACGGCACCCGTGCACCGACTCCCCTCAGGCCCCTGTTAAGGCTTCAGCAAGGTCCGGCTGCACCGAGAGCGCTCAAATTTTATGCATAAGCCGATTCTTGTCCATTCGATCAGAGGTTCCAGGGACAGCAGAGCAGAAAGCAAAACAAAGGCAGAAGCTGAGACGGTCATGGACGCATCAGTCGGCGAGCAAGCCGGTCAATTTGCTCCCGCTCCAACGCGGTACGGTGCAGAGGCAGCTCGGCTCTGAGAGGCCGGGAGGCTATGCACCGTACCCTTAGGTCGGGCATGTCCCCCTAATGGAAAATACTCCAAAGATATCCCCAAATACTGCAAGAATGGTGGACAAATCGTCACCAGACTCCTGTAGAGGGACATGCCCGACTTAAGGCTATCAACCCACTTTTCCTGGACCGAGCAACGGCGACGCCTCGGGAGACGCCACCGCGGTGCGGTGCACACAGGCCGTCCGCGGCTCGGGGTCGCACTGTCACTCGGGCCAGCCCGAATACCCAGGTCGGCCAGGGCCCTGTCGCGAGGCCCAGGCGGCCGCTCAGCAGCTCCTAAACATTCCCAAATCCACAGGCCAGTGGAGGGCGGACCAGGGAAATCGGCCCCACGTGGCTCCCACACCAGGAGCATCCAGAGGGGATTGGCTGACCCCTGTTAGCACTGACACCCGTTACTGAGTATCGCTGAACCGATCCCTGTCCCCACTGGCGTGGCCTGGGCCCCACTGGCCGACGTACCCCCCGCTAGATTGGGATACAGGCTGTTTCCTTCGGGTTGCGAGGGGTATATCCCCACCTGGGGTGGTGGGGTGGTGGGATGGTGGGGATTGGAATGGGGCTGTGGATGGGCATGGGGACCGGTGGTGCTGGAGATGGCTGGGGATAGTGGGGATGGATGCGGAAGTGGATGGGGGTGTGGCTGGGGATGGGGATCGGGGTCGGTCCAACGATCCTGGGCTACGTGAGCCCCGACAGATCCCAGAGCGGACCACGCCTGCGGCGAGAGGGCGGGGGGCCGCTCCGGCAGCCGCGCGGCGAGGGCGGTGTGGCGGTGGGCCGCGGGGCTGGCTGGCGACGGCGCGGCCGCGGCCTCAGGCGCCGTCGCGAGGGCTTCGGCGGCGAGGGACTCGGGTCAGGAGGGCACCGATCTTGGCCAGGCCCGTCCTGGGCCCAGGATCGGTGTCTGCGCCCTCCCGGCCTGGGCACGAAGGCACATGCATCGATCCTGAGCCCAGGGTCGACATGGCCAGGATCGGGGTAGGTGTACAGGTGGTGTCCTCCGATCAGGGGCAGCGCTAGGGGGGGGCCGAGGCGGTATCATGGACATCTGGGACAGGGACAGGGGGAGCCGAGGCGGTATCATGAACATCAGGGGCAGCGCTAGGGGGGAGCCGAGGCGGAGGTGCTGCCCTCCGATCAGGGACATCTGGGGAGGTATCATGGCCGAAGCCATGACATCCGCCCGCCCTGCTGGGATGGCCGCGGGGGGGGATAAGGGGAAGGGAGGGCTAAAGTGGATGCTAAGGGTGGGTAATCTCTGGCGACAGCTCACTGGTGACCAAAGAAGCTTGGGCGGGTTCGATAACTCGGCTAAGTGGGCGCGGCCAACTTAGTCCAGATCTTAAGCCACTTAGGGTACTTCTAGCCTGCTTACCAGTATGTCAGGCCAGAGAAACTCAACCCACCTCAGCATCCACTTGTACTTAACCCACCTGAGCATCCACGGACGATGGGAGGTCGATGCATCCCCCCTGAGAAGGTCCCCTCTACACGTTGCCCCCTAGCTTTCAATTTATGGCTGCGGTCTCCTGCGGCCGTTCGGGAGGATCTGGACACCCCCGAACCGACCTCGGCAAGGTGCAGCCGCTCGAACGCTTCCCGAGGCTGGAAAACTGCCACTGCCAAGAATCGACGAACAAGTACAAAAACCTCGAACCTCTATAAGTTCTGGTCCCCCCCCCTGAGCAGATCTCCCCCCTGAGCTTGCCCCTGATGATCTGAATCCGAAACACTGCACCTGGGACGGGCCGTCGGAAGGAGCGCGCCTGGGGCAAGGGGGAGGAGGGGGCGAGGAGCAGACCCGACCTCCTCGGCTGGCACCCCAGAAGGAGGTGCCCGGCCTTCTCCTCCTCCTCCTCATCATCATCATCCTCCTCCTCATTCACAATTACTCAATTGAATACTACTATCTTCTCTCCCCTGAGTCTGTGGCGGATTCTGTCTCGGAGTGTTCGGCCCCCCCCTCGCGTATTGTGTTTTCACACAGGATGTCGGCGAGTTGGGTTTTCGCTTGTGCTTTCTTGTTCAAAATGCTGCTCGCTGATGCGCTGGCCTCATTTTCGGGCTTCCGCTCGTTCCGAATCGTGCTCCCGCTGCAGCGCTGGCTTCATTTCCGCGCTTCCGCTCATTCCGAATCGTGCTCCCGCTGCAGCGCTGGCCTTATGTCCGCGCTTCCGCTCGTTCCGAATCGTGCTCCCGCTGCAGCGCTGGCGTCATTATTTCCAGCGCCATGCCACGGCATGGTTTTCGGCACTTCCAAATTGGACCCCGAAACTAGAAAATGCCTCCCCGAAGCAACCATTGGAAATGATTACACATTCGGTGCTGATTCCTTCATTTTTTGGGCTGCAGAAGCCCCCCCCCACTTTAGGGCGTCAGGCTACGCGTTGATCTTCAACACCATGCTATGCCATCTAATGCTATGCCCTGCTACGACATCCGACTGTGCGAATCGAGAGGAGATCTACGCCATGGTTAGGGATGGGAGGGAATGGTAGGGCGTCAGATATGACGCGAGCGCACCTAGCTCGCCCTCAACCCCCTCCCCCTCCTCCTTCCCCCTCCTCTCCCTCGCCTCCTCGGGGGGGAGCCCGCCCATGAGTGATACCGTGATACCTGCTTTCCTGTACTGTTCCAGACCTTCTCCCTGATCATGTGCACGATATTGTCCACACACGGGCAAGCTCCGAGCCGCTGCGGGACGGACCAGGGGCCTGTTGGAGCAGGAAGAAAGGCACTCAGGGCAGTAGATTGGGATCCAGTAGCGGGGGGCAGCACTCACCCACTCACAAGCCGTGCGTCCAGCAGGGCGCGTCGGCATGATCACCACTTCTGGCCATCGCATGGGTAATAATTTAGATAGCATAGCACGTATAGAACGCAAGGGACGGGAGGCGACCCCAATCCGCACCATATTTAAGTCTAGTAGCAGGGGGTACGGCGACCCTTGCCAATACCCGACTTTGCGTGGGGATTTCGTCTGATATACAATTGGGGGGAGTCCATGTTCCATATGGGTGCCTCTAAACAACCCCCCAGAGGTGCATCTCCGAGTTCCGGTTCTTCTCCGAGCGGCTGGTTTTTGTTCGGGGAACTCGGGATTGTGGGGAAGATCGTTCGCCTGCGGAGTGGGAAAGCGCTCGGGGATGACCCACTTTCATCGACCCGCCCGTGTTCATTCCGGCGACCTGCTGAGTCGGCAGCGCGCCGAGGGGAGAAGTGAGAGAGGCCAGGCTTTCTCAGAAGCCGGCGGGGATTATCAGAAACCCTCCAGCCGGGGATTCTCAGAAACCCTCCAGCCTCCTGAGACCCCCTCCGTCTCTCCAGAGAAGGCTGCGAGAGCGGAGGTCCTCTTAGCATTCAGAAAATGCCCACCCCTCTGCATTCCCTCTCTGGGCGCGCCGCCGACTATGGGACACACGCTGGCGGGCAAAGTAATGTTTCAAGGGGTCGTGGCCGAAACTGCACCCGGCATGGTCGCGAGAGTACGATTGCTGCGTAGAGTGTAAGGAAGCCTCAGGCGAATCGGCTGCCGGACCGTCTGATCTGGGACGTGACTGCCCGTCCCCCCCTTTGGTGGAGCTCATCCGACGCCGCTTCATGTCTAACCCTGGAGCGCCACAGTACTAAATTATTAGGATTCCTAAAACCATTTCAAACAAATAAAGGAATCCTATATTTTTTAGTAATACAATTTTAGGAATCATGTTGCACCCACATTTGAGGATTCGGCGCGTCCCGACCGCCCTGTGGCCGCCCCGTGGCCGTTGTCGCAGCTCGCTGCCGTCGGCAGTCGGCCGTCGTCGGCGCGAACGTCGTGAGGAGGAGGAGGAGGAGGAGGAGGAGGAGGAGGAGGAGGAGGAGGAGGAGGGAGGAGGGAGGAGGGAGGAGGGAGAGGAGGAGGAGGAGGAGGAGGAGGAGGAGGAGGAGGAGGAGGAGGAGGAGGAGGAGGAGCCGCATTTTCGCATTTCGCATTTTTCGCAGAAAACGCCGCTCCCAGCGATAGTTTTGAAAAAAAAACTGAATTGACGCAAGCAATGTTTTTTTCAAAACCCTCGGTGGGAGTGGCGTTTTCTGCACTTCGCGCCGTTTCGGCTTTCAGACGGCTCAAGACGGCCTCCAAGATCGTTCCAAGATCGCCCACGAGGCCTCCAAAATGACACCGTGACGGCGCAAGAGGCACCCAAGACGGCCGCAAGAGGCCTCAAGACGGCCCAACAGGATTCCAAGACGCCCAAGATGGCCACCAAGAGGGCCCTGAAGTGTCCCAAGAGGGCCCGAAAACCACCCAGAGAGGCCCCCAAGACGGCTTCCAAGACGGCCAAAGAGCGTTCTTTAGGATCTCGCGGGCAGCGTGTGGGGGGCCTCCATCATCACCTGTTCCTCCTCTCTCTCGTTGCCGCCTCCTCTCCTGTCCTCCTCTCCTTCTCCCTCTTCATCGTCGTAAGCCGCCGACCCTGCGCGACAACGACGGCGACGGCGACGGCGGCGGCGGCGGCGAGAGAGAAGGAGGAGGAGGAGGAGGAGGAGGAGGAGGAGGAGGAGGAGGAGGAGCAGGAGGAGCAGGAGGAGGAAGAGGAGGAGGAGGACGAGGAGGAGAAGGAGAAAGAGAAAAAGGAGGATAAGAAGGAGGAGGCGGAGGAGGAGGAAGAGGAGGAGGAGGAGGAGGAGGAGGAGGAGGCCCAAGGGTTGAGGGCTGAAAAAAAAGTGCCTGGAACTGTTTTCGAGGCCCTCTCGGGCCGATTTGAGGGCCGAGGCCAACGGGGTCCAAGAGATGGCAGGGTCGAACTCTCACAGACAAACCTCAGGAATATCCGAAGGGCGGGGTAATGAGATAGGGTGCGGTGACGATGGGTTGGCGATGGCATGATGACGCAAGCAACGCAATGGTAGCGATGGGGTGGCGATGGCATGATGCCATGGCCTCGCACTCGCGTAGCTGGTCTCCGAATCGCGTAGCTGGCCTCTCACTAGCGTAGCTGGCCTCTCACTCGCGTAGCTGGCCTCAAGAGCGTAGCTGGCCTCAAGAGCGTAGCTGGCCTCTCAGTCGCGTAGCTGGCCTCAATGGCGACAATCGCTGGCCTCTCAGTCGCGTAGCTGGCCTCTCAGTCGCGTAGCTGGCCTCTCAGTCGAGTAGCTGGCCTCAAAAGCGTAGCTGGCCTCAAAGTGTAGCTGGCCTCTCTCTCGCGTAGCTGGCCTCACTCTCGTAGCTGGCCTCAGTCGAGTAGCTGGCCTCACTCGTAGCTGCCCGCCACGTTGAGCAAGGCCCCGATCGCCGCGCACGTCTTGGAGTCGTCGGCCAACTTCTTCTTGATGTCGGCGGGGGTCGTCGGGCCTGGGTGGTCCTTGATGACCTTGTTCTTCACCAAGAACTCGTACTCCTTGATGAGCCCATCAACGACAGCCTCCTTCGGCACGACCTTCTGATCCAAAAACTTCTTGTGGTCGGCGTTCACGGCGCGGGCCGAGCAGACCTGCACAACCTTGAGCCTCATCTTGATGAGATTCGTCAGGGCCTGACTCACACGCGTCATCGCGGCGTTCATCTCGTCTGCCGTCGGCGCGGGAACACTGTTCTGAGGAAGAGCTGGGCGCTGGCCGTCCTGGAGGTAGCCCTGCAGCTGCTCAAGGTCCATGCTGCTCCCGAGGTCGAACTCGGCTTGCATGTCCTCGATGCCGCTCGCAAAGCCGACCGCCTCAGGGTAGATCTGGAATTGATGTCCCCCTGCCCCCCCTCCCCTCCCCACGTTTCCCAACGACGGCTCATCCACCTCCACCTCCCTCGCCGCCACCTCTCCCCCGCCTCCCCCCTCCCCTGGTCCTGACCCCCGCTCTGCTCGCCCCCTGCTGACGCCGCTCCCGTTCCACCCCTCAGTGGAGACGAGGTCCGTTGGGAAACGATCGGGGAGGGGGGATGGGGATAGGGGCGAATCAATGCCAGATCGAGCCTTGCCCCAATCGGCGATGCCGATGTTCTTCTGCGCAGTCATGCCCTTGCTGCGGGACAAGGTCTGCGTGCGAGAAACCTCATACTCGGCGAACTTGAAGAGCGGCCTCCCAGCTGGGTTGTCTGGGTTCGGGACGGCCTGGATCTCTCCGTCCGTCAGCATCTTCTTGGCGTTCTCCTCTCCTCCGACCTTCGTCGCCATGCGGCACCAGGGCACGGCCTTCTCCGCCTTCTTCTTAGTCCGCGAGTCGCGCCACATGATCACGTCCTGGAAGTAGGGATGATCCCATCCGCCCTCTTTCCACGCAGCGATGCGCAAATTGATCTTCTTGGTCTTGTCCTGGCCGTACCCCTTCTTCTTGAGATCTTCTATCTCCTGCCTCAGAGATTCGGGAGCGTCCTTCAGGCCCTCGGTCTTGAACTTGCGCTTGTCGTAGTCACTGAGATTCGCGGCGGCATCCAGCAGATCCTCGGGCGGCTCTGGCTCGCCGTCGTCGACCCTGATCAGCTTCGCGGGCTTCCTGGCGACTTCAGCTGCTGCGGGCCTTGCCATCACCGCGCCCTTCTTTGGCTTCGCCTTCGGCTTGGCCCGCTTGAGCACGGCCTGCTTGACCCCTTTCATCGCCTTCGGCGGCATCGGCAGGGACCGAGAGAGCGCCGAGTAGCAGTAGCTCGCAGTGCGCGAGCGCGCAGTCGCCAAACTCCCGAACGGGAGCCCAAAAGCTCGAGCCAAAAACGGCTACGGAAGAAACAATGAGCAAATGTGAATGACAAGATGATGGGCCCAGGGTTTGGAGCGGCAAGGGGAGGGCTTTCTGGGCCCCCCGCGAAATCTCGGCTCGAAGAGGCAAGATTTTGAAAAAAGCCGGCCCCTCATGCGTTTTTGCCCCGTTGCCTCGGCTGGCGCGGCGCCAGCGGCGTCGACGACGGTGGTGACGGCAGTGGCGGCTGACTGATTGCGTGGCTGTGACGGCGACTGTTTGGATGGTAGCGCGGATGCATTGAGATCCCGACGGAAGCGGCTGTAGTGAGGATGTGCTGACGACGAGGCAGTGCGGTTATTCGGGGATGTGCTGACGACGGCGGTGACGGATAGGATGGATGTGGCGACACATGCCGATAGCGACGCATTGGCGTTACAGATGATGGGCGGATGAAGGGGAGGGGGAGCGATGTCGATGAATATTCGTTGGCCGTAGCTTGCCTCGTTCCAAATGAACACAGCTGCACGAGGCTCGCAAGCACACTGCACGGTAGAGGGAAACAGCTTGCGAGGTTGGGAATGACCTCAGCTGTTCGCGAAGTGCAATTTCAAGCAAGACCCCGACAAATAATTCGACAACAATGGTTTCGACCTTTTGGCTGGAATCAACGCGTGCTTGGTGGCGTCACCAATTTCAGACATGTGCCCAACCCAATCCTCATTGTTATATGTCCAAGTCAAATACGGATTCTGAAAACGAGACTCCACCCCCAAATGAAACAGATGATGGAATTTCGGCGTGGCGTTCCAAAGGTATCTGCCCATAGCTGTTGCCTGCCTTCGTAAGAACATATAGTGCCGCAAAAACCCATCGACCCCCGTCTGCAACTTATCTGCGACTGGTTCAGGAAGCACTGGCGGGTGAGTGCCATCAGCACCCTTGTAAACAACTTGGTTGTACACCTCAGTCAAATGTGCCAAACACCTTTGAACGTGGCACTCATATTCCAAATGTGGCCTGAAATGTCTTTCCCAAACACGGAGCACAACTGGTACCAGGTGCCGCGTCTCTGCTGCTTTAGCAGAAGATAAGACTGGATAATCAGCACCAGGAGATTTGGGGTCGCATATGTGGTGCAGGCGTAACGAACCCAACCTGCAAGTTGTTTTTGGTGGGCGGTCATACTCCTCGTTGATCTCCCTCCAAATCTGATTCAGCTTCTGCTCGGGATTCGCGCCAGGAAGCATGTCCGTGAAACATAAATGCCACAAGGCGTTGCCGAGCAGGTGTAAGCTGACGCCCAGATCAGCACAGTGCAATATATCATGGAACACATGGCACAAGCTCAACCCGAGGCCACGATCAGCACGACTTTTGAAAAGCGGGTTGACAACCTTCCCTTTTTCACCCCAGTATCGAATCCACACATCGTGGTCCGTGAACACAGTGCCTTTCCATGGGGCGTCGTGTGCAAAATTGGTGAATGCCATGGGCGTGCTCTCGTCCTTCGAACACCTGCAGTCCATGCACGGATTGTGGCTAGACCAGTGTCCAGGTACATCCAGGTGGTTCACTTTCCAATCGTAATCCCCTTTGACAACCCATGGTGCGCAATAATACCCATCCGCCAACTCCACCCCTGCATTCAACCTGTCGATGCACCCATCTGGCAGCGGGCTGTCCCCTGGAACAATTGGCCATCTACCACCCTCCAGCGCAATGAATGACTGGATTGCTGGCGGCCAAATCGCGCGTTTTGAATCAGGCAACACAGGGTCCCCTTGCACGTTTGCATTATTGAAATACCCAGCCACGAATTGAATTTTACGCAACGAGTCAGTGAGACGGCACAGCATACTCTCCCAACCAATGCATTCAAGTGTGCCTTTCTTCGTGCATGGAACGCCGTCACCGTATATCGCAATCGGTATTGCCCGATCATACAAATCTGCTCTGCTGAAAAGTTCTCCCTTGCGGCGCGGGTCGTCGGGGCGAACGGACATCCAAAACTTGCGAATGCTGCCTGGGGCGCCAACGAAACGTTCACAGAATTCAGTTGGAAAGTACGTGTGCAAATATGAAAACCACGAGTGTGGCATATTGTAAAATTGGTCCATCATGTGATTACCAGCGTCAGGGCCTTTAGTTATCCGAAGCGGCATCTTGAAGGACACAGGCTCTGGAACCGTAACCAGCGAAGCGATATACGCCATCATGTCTCTCCTGATGTGACCTTTTTGCTCACCCCGTGTTCCGAATCCAGCCATTATCTCAAGCATTGGAATTTGGCGCCCCCTCGCCCTCTGAATGTCGCTGCATATCGCAGCAGCAGTCTTCTGGAGAAACGGCGGCGTGATTAATCCGAACGAAGCCTGGATGATCAGGAGCCTGCCAGCATCGGATTGTGTGTCGTCTGGCATTGGCTGTAATTGCAATGCAGCGTTGGCGCCAGCGGCCCGCTGCCGAACTCCACCCCTCGTCCGCGCGTGAGAAAGTATGGCATCTGCCCATTCTGAATCACCGAGGTCCATGGATCACGCGTACATGTAGTGTCAAGAATGTGAACCTTGAGAGCCAAAACATGGCTACGGGAGGACGGACTGGGAGCTGCGATGTTGATGATGTTGAGATGCCTGGGGAGGGGGAGGGAAGGGGGCGGGGCGATCGCACGTTGATGTTTAGAGCGGGGGGTGGGCGGGGGCTCGGGAGGGACGGCATCCCAGGCGAGGCCGGAAGGGGGGGGTTCAACGGACGCCTTGCCAGCCACCAGTTTGCCACGGCCACGACGTCATCCCCCTGTATGGCTCACGCCACCTGAAACAGACCTTTCAGGATCATCCCACTTGGGATAAGTTTGAGGCTTTGGGCGGAGGAGGGGGGGGGGAGGGGGGGGCGGGTGAAGGTCGAGGTCAGGCAGCCGTGGCCGAGGCTCGGCTCCGAGGCCTCGTCCAACCTCAATCTGGGGGTCCCGACGAGAACGTCAAATTTAACAAAAATGACTACAGATTTAACAAAAGCTGCGACCTCCTGGATCTCATGATTTAACAAATCTGTATACAGATTTGTTAATTCTGGAATTGAAGCGGTTTCAAATTTAACAAATTTGGTGTCAGTTTTAACAAATCTGGTTATTCTATGATAGAATTTAACAAATCAGGTGTCGGATTTGTTAAATCTGTTTTTTTCATGAAAAGCAGGATTTAATAAATCTGTAGTCATTTTTGTTAAATTTGACTTGGGGACTGAAGCTGCCCTCAGGCCGCGACGGCGCTGCTCCTCAGACGATCGGGTCAACGCCCGCTGTCCCATCTCCGCTCGCCCCTCACCCACCCGCCCTGACAGGCGGCCGCCCTACCTCGCTATCATGCACTCCTCCCCAGCCCAACCCCGTCGTCGCCTGGCCCGACGACGCGACGAGCGGAGAGTTGGCAAGCAGAGAGCGGCACGGCGGAGGGCGCACCAGTGGCCTTGAAGTTCTCCAAGACGGAGGGGCGGTGCGGGCAAGAGAGGCGAGAGAAGCAAACGAGGTGCCCCCTCCATCGCAGCCCCCCTGAGAATCACACCCTGGGTGATCGAACATGGCGGCTGGGGTCACGGGGGTGCGAGGGGTGACGGGAGTGGTTTGCGCCCCCCCGTCGACATGAATCAAGCAACATCTTTTGGCGGCCGTTTCCCTCGGAGGCTTCAGGCGATGGATCTTGCGCTTTGAGGGGTTGAACCAACAACCAAGAACGCCCCGATGGTCCCAATGCAAACACCTGGGCTTCGGAGACGCGATCTGTTCTAGCATTTGGTTAAACATGCCTTGGCCCTGTGAGGAAGGTTGCCCCATATGCTCTAATGGAATCCTCGATCAGGGCCCCGAGACGCGACGCAAACGCACGCCTGCGCCCCCCGAGGACGAGCGGGGCATCGGACGACGACGGCGACGGAGGGAGGCGCCCGCGGAGACGGGGGGGAGAAGAGCGAGAGAGGCCACGGAGCAGGAGAGCAACATGAGAGCAAGGGAGAGAACGACTACGACAGGGACGGAAGGAGTCAGCATCGCAGAGAGCAGCGAGGTGAGGTGCTGGGAAAGCGACCCCCCCGTCCTCACTCCCCCGAACACAGTAAGCATATCCGCCCTCCTCATTCCCAATCCTGCTCTTACACTTGTTTTCACAGCGACGGCCTCCTCCTCACACTCCTCCTCCTCCGTCCCCTCCTCCTCCTCCTCCTCCTCCTCCTCGTCCTCCTCCTCCTCCTCCTCCTCCTTCCCTTCTGTTCACGAAGCCGCGCGCATTTGTTTGGTCTGGCCTCCTACACGGCCCTCGCTCCTCCTTCTCTTGCTCCTCCTGCTCCTCCTCCTCCTCCTCCTCATCGTCATCATCCCCTCCTCCTTGGTCCTCCCTCACCCCACGCTTCACTTGCAGAATCAAAGCCAAACTCAAGCATGCGACTGATGCGTCGATCGCTCCTCGAACGAGCACTACCCACAGCGCTCGGCTCGGCGCGCACCTAATGCGCCGTCGAGGAGCCGTGCTGACTGACCAGGCCACCTCGCCGCGCACTCGCGCGGCACGCACTCGGACCGACGCCACTGGCCTCGCAGCTCATTTCCCACCAACGTTGCGAGAACGACTGGGAAGTGATAAAGAGCGGACCAATAACTTCAGCCTGAATGACCGCCGACGCGGGCGCGCGCCGACCGCTCGCGGCAAGCGGCTAGACCGCTGCCGAACTCCTAAACAAAATCTGGCAGCGCCGAGCCGAAGATACGCGCGCCTCTGAGGCTGAGGGTTTCGGCACTTGCATGGGCATGTCACGATGTCGACTGGGCGCTCGTGACATGACATCGGAGCAATCAAAACCACCCACAACCTTCAAAAAAGCCGGCTAAATTCAATAATTCGCTTTGTGGGTTTCATTGCCAGCGTTCGCCAGCCGAAGCGGCATGTGTGAACGCGATTCTCTCAATCTTCATTTGGGATCCTAGGCCAACCCTCAGCTTGCGAGAATGCCTACGCCCGAACCTGCGAGCTCAGGGCTCTCCCCCGAGCAATTCCTCCCGCATCGCCCTGGCCTTCGTCTTCGAGATCCCGTCCTCCATGAGGCTCTGGTGGATCTGCTTGATGTGGCTCAGGTAGCGCTTGCTCTGCTTCTTCGTGATCTCGACAATCAACGTTTTCTTCCCGAGGCCGTCAGGGACACCGCAAATGTACGCACGCTGGTTGCCTGACAAGGCATGCGTGATCTTGGCGTCCTTCACTGGGCTGTCCCACCACTCCTTGCTGTCGGCAGCCGTCCTCTGCCACTTCCTTGACGGGGTGCAAACCGACGTGCCCTTCATAGGAGTGACAGTGGGCTTGGCAGTCACTGGCTGCTTCCACTGGGAGCGAACAAACTTGGGCATGGCGGACTTGGGCAAGGCAGCGGCGGGCTTCCCCCTCTTGGTCTGCGGAGAGTCGAATAAGCGGTCGTACACCAAGCTGGACGCCGCACCGTTGCCGCTGTCGGCGATGGCCGCGGCGTCGCCTGATGGCGATGGCCCTGCAAAACCCCGCCCCCTGCCAGCGAAATCCACCGCAGCCCACGGGGACACAATGACGCCGCAGTGAAGCTTGGCATTTGATCTGGACCCTGGGATTCCACGCCATTGGATTACTCATCGGGCCCGTTGAGGGCCCTGCAGTGTTATTCATTATCCTCCTTGCTCTCCTCTCCCCCTCCTCCTCCCCCTCGCCCTCCACCTCATCCTCCTCGCCCTCCTCGCCCTCCACCTCATCCCATCCTGCTCCCCTCTCCCTAACCATCCTCCCTTTCATCTTCCTCCAATGCCCTCCCCCCCTCCTCGTCCTCCTTCTCGTCGCCATCCCCTTGTTCAGCCCCTCATCGCCCTCCTCATCTGTTGCAGGGCCCCGTAGCCTTTGCAAGGGGGCGATGGTGCAGAAGCTGCGGCCTCGCCAGGAAGCATGAACTGCGGCATGGCGATGCTGCCGTGGTCCTTCCCTTCGGGGGCCTCGGACTCCTGGTCCGCGGCCTCCTTGCCAGACGTTGCCGCGTCGGGGCAGCCGTCGCCCGTCGTCGGTGGGCAAAGTGCGTCGCAGTCGGGAATCTCTGGCCAACCATCGCAATCGAACTGCACTTCGAACCCGAGGTCGAAGGGGTCAAGCTTCTCCGCGGCCTTGTACGGGTTGCCAGCTACGTGGTGAATCAAGCGGGCGACCGCGTCTCTAATCTCTACGGGTTGTTTCTTGCACATATGGATGAACGCCATGCGCCTAGAATTGAAGTCCTTGATGTCTGCAAGCATGAGCTTGTACTTAGAGGCCAGCATGTTGTGTGCGTTGGATTCACTGCCAACGAAGAAGCACACGCCGTAGCTAGAACAAACAGCCGAGATCACGGACCGCACGTCAGACAAATTGCACGTACCATCGCCGTTCGCAGTGCAATCGATGAGGACGTGCAGCAGCTCCTCTCGGGCGGCCAGAGACTCCAGGTGCGGGGCGTATCCCTTGGAGCCTGCCACCATGGTCTTGTACTTCAAAGGGTCCAGGGCTTCCATGTAGCTGATGCCGTTCGGCGGCTTGGTGGCGTCGCCGAGGTACTCGTGCAATGCCTTGACCGCGCGATCGCAGTCCATCTTGGGAATAGGCCCGCTACGCCTATTCGCCTGCTGGCCCTTCGGCATGCAGACGGCGCGGCTGCTGGGGCACGCGTGTTTGAATGGAGAGCGTCTCGAGCCGAAATTGCGAGCTACGGACTTCCGACTGAGAAATCGCATCGGCGAAAAACTAGGACTACATAAATGCGGGGTGGCCGCTGTGGTGAGGTGGGCGATGAGGGAAGGGTTGGTGGCGGAGGGCGCAACGCGATGGGCGTGCCCAAAACTGAATCGTGGACTGATGGCCAGAGATTTGGGGAGGGCGTGCAAACTGAAAACAAGCCAGCTCTGGATATTCGGCGGGGGTGCCAACTTGGTTGGTTATCCCGAGGAAGCCTCGACCACAAACTATCGTTTTCGTCAAAAGCCGTGATGCCGAAAGCACGATGCGTGTCGCAAACAGCTATCTACATGGCGCTGCAACTGCGTCCGATTGCCGCCCGATGGCGGTCTACACTCTACTGCGGCCTGCGGCCATCTAGTAGAAAACCTTCACCATCCCCTCCTTTAGCAAGCGGATCATCATCACGACCCCGTCCTCGCGGAGGCAAACATCCGAGTACTGACGGCGTTGCAAATTGAACCACGGCTGGGGAAGGTCAGCAGGCGGGCGCACCAAGCGGCTGTAGAGGTCGAGGTTCGTGGCTGAAGGCTGTGGCGGGGGCGGAGCACGGCGTTTCGCGGGCGCCTTGGTCTTGGACTTCGTCTTCTTGCCCGCGGCCTGCTGCAAGCGTTGGACACTGGCCTCCAAACGCTTCACCTTCTTTTTCAGATCCCTGATGGTGGCGTTCCGACGAGAGATCGTTGCCTTCAGATCGTCCCGCGTGGCAGCAGCTGTCATCACGGCCCTCGCGAAAAGAAGAAGGGCGACCACGGATGAAGAGCACTTCAGCCAACAACGTTTGGGCCGAAACGGCAGCGAACACGATGACGGCGGTGAGCCCGAGACAACCCCCAGAGGGCACCAAGACGGCTCTCAGAGAGCCACAAGAGGGCCCCAGAGAGCACCAAGACGGTTCCAGGAGGGGCCGACAAACGGTTGTGAACCACGCGGCTTCACAACATCGAATTTACATGTATTGTGGAGCCCTCTTGGGGCTCTTGGAGCCCCCTTGGGACCCTATTTGGCATCTCCTGGCGCCGTTTTGCAGCCCCCTTGGCCTTCTGACGGCCTTGGGAAACCCAGGAGGGCCCCAAGACGGCTCCAAGCGAGCCCCGAGACAGTTCCCGAAACAACCCAAACCAAGCGCTATGGTGCCCCCTTTGGTTAGGGCCGTCTTGGAGACCTCTTGGGCCTTTTGGAACCATCTTCGCACCCCCAGCCACCTTGGCCGTCTGAGAGCCCTGGGGAGCCAGGGTGAGCCCCCAGACGGCTCCAAGAAGGCCCCAGGAGAGTCCCCAGGGACGAGCCTCCGACAATTATTGCCCTTTTCCGACGAGGTGGTTGCCATGCACCTCCTCCTCCTCCTCCTCCTCCTCCTCCTCGTCCTCCTCCTCCTCATCATCATGATCATACTCCTCCTCCTCCTCCACCTCATCCTCCTCCTCCTCCTCCTCTTCTCCTCCTCCTGGTCCTCCTCCTCCTCCTCAGCCTCCTCCTCCTCCTCCTCCTCCTCCTCCTCCTCCTCCTCCTCCTTTCCTGCTCATCCCTCCTCATCCTCCTCCCCCTCTTGTTTCCCTCTTCCCCCTCGTTTTCGTCCTCGTCCTCCTCGTCGTCCTCCTCCTGCTCCTCCTCTCAGCCTCAGCCTCCTCCCTCCTCCTCCTCCTCCTCCTCCTCCTCCTCCTCCTCCTCCTCCTCTCAGCTTCAGCCTCCCCCGACCTCCTCCTCCTCCTCCTCCTCCTCCTCCTCCTCCTCCTCCTCCTCCTCCTCCTCCTCCTCCTCCTCCTCACTCTCTGTCCTTCCCCCAGTTCTCCCTTCATCCTCCTGGTCCTCCTTCCCTCGCCCCCTCCTCTATCCTCCTCTCATCGCCCTGCTCCATATCCTTCCTTTCTGTGCCTCCCCCCTTCTCCCCCTTTTCCTCCTCCTCATCCTCCTGATGTCCCTCCTCCTCCTCCTCCTCCTCCTCCTCCTCCTCCTCCTCCTGCTCCTCCTTCTCCTCCTATCACTGCTCCTTCTGCATTATCCTCCTCTTCCATCATCCTCATCCTTCTTCTCCTTCTTCTCTCATCCCCCCTGTCATCTTCCTCCCCCCTTCCCCCCTCCCGTCCTCCTCCTCCTCCGCCTTATCCTCCTCATTCTTCTTGTCCGCCTCCTCCTCCTCCTCCTCCTCCTCGTCCACGTCCTCCTCCTCCTCCTCCTCCTCCTCCTGCTCATCCCTCATCCTCCTCCTCCTCCTCAACCTCCTCCTCCTCCCCTCCTGCCCCCCCCCCATCCTCCTCAGCCTTTTCTTCTTCGCCCACGCGGTCCAACGACTACGACGACGACGACGATCGCGCCGACGACGGCCGACGGCCGACGGCAGCGAACCGCGACGGCCACGGGATGGCCACGGGGCGGTCGGGACGCGCCGAATATTCAAGTGCATTTCAATGGTGCAATATCATTCCTAAAATTGTATTACTAAAAAATATAGGATTCCCTGATTTTTTTGAAATGGTTTTAGGAATCCTAATAATTTAGTACTGTGGCGCTCCAGGACTGTCTGACTATCCGAGTCTTCCAGCGAAGCGCTATATGGAGACACGACAATGCAACGTCCGGGTCTCAGGGGTGAGCTTCTTCACGAGCGGCGAACATATCCGCCTTGGCGCCCTCGTGGTCTGGACTCCTGGGCGTGATCCCGCGGATGCGGGAGGGCATCCGCGAAACGACGCCCCGTAACCGCGGGGTCGCGGCCCAGGAACCCGGAACGCGAGGCCACGGGTACGGACATGCGCCTCGCGCCCGCGAGATACGTATCCTAGTCCTTCGTCCCTCGTCCATCCCTCCTCTCTCTCTCTCTCTCTCTCTCTCTCCTCCCCAGCCCCTCGCCCCCGCGCCCCCCTCGCCCCTCGCGCCTCCCTCCGAGCGGGTGGGACCTTCAGAGCGAGAGGCGCGGTCGCCGCGGCACTGACAAGAGAGCCTGCAGCGAGGCACCGCTCGGCTCCGCTGCTCCTGCCGCTGCGCGGCCGACCGCGCCCCTGCCCCGCCTCTTGCGTCCTGCGCCCTGCAAGCCCTGCAGTCGACCAGGCTCGCCGCGTGGTTTGCCAGGCAGGGATGCGTTCTTCTCCTCGAGGCTTTGTTGTATACCGCGCTCTACCCGCCCCGCCCCGGTCAGATCCCGCCGCCCCGGGCCACTTTCAGCATGATGAGGGGAAACGATTTTTTTTATATAAAAAAAACGTTCGGGGCGGACGATTAAAACAATTGTTTCGCGGGCCCCCTCGCCCCCGCAATAGCGGGGGGGGCAGGGCAGGCAGACGGGGGGCTGACAATTCCGGGCTGCCTGGAAGGCCAGGGGGGGGGGGCACGGGGCGGCGATCCAGGGCACGGGGGCCAGGGGGGTGGACGGGGTGATTTTTCAGGGCGAGCTCGCCCTCCTCCTCCTCCTCCTCCGCCTCCTCCTCCTCGTCCTCCTCCTCCTCCTCCTTTTCCTTTTCCTCCTCCTCCTCCTCCTCCTCCTCGTTCTCCTCCTCCTTATCCTCCTCCTCCTCCTCCTCTTCGTCCTTCTCCTCCTCGTCCTCCTCCTCCTCCTTTTGCTCCGTTTCCTCCCCCTTTTTCTCCTCCCGTTCGTTCTCCTCCCCCCCCCCCGTCCGCAAGGACGAGGACGAAGGGGGCAGCTGTTCAGGGAAATCAAAAGACCATCGCCCGCCCCTCCCTTTCTCGCGATCTGAGCCTGAGGGAAGCGTCGTAAGGGGCCAGGCGCCCTTACTCGTTCGATGCGCCCCTCGTTTCTCGCGGCGGCACCCAGGGAGACGATGAATGCGTGCGTGGCAAGGAGAGCGCAGGCAGGATATGGAGATAATGAACCACGCGGCGGTTCCCGTTCGGACGTCCTCGCAATTGAGGACGAGGAAGAATAATTAAGAGGAGGAGAAGGAGGATGAGGAGGAGGAGGAGGAGGAGGAGGAGGAGGAGTGCTTACGTGCCACGTCGTGCTCTGCCATGCTACGCTTTGATCTTCAACGCCATGATATGCAATGTTATGTTCGGGGCCGCTGTGCGATGCCATGCCTTGATTTGCAAAGATTTGCGATGCAATTCTTCACTACACCACGCCACGCCATGGTGTGACATGTTACGCTTTGCGGTGCTCTTCAACGCCATGCCACGCCGTGCTCTACAATGCATCGCGTACCCTTTCGGGATCATTGCCCTGCTCGACATCCGACTGTGCGAGTAGAGAGGAGATCTACGCCATGGTAAGGGATGGGAGGGAGGGGTAGGCTGTCATATATGACGCGAGCGCACCTAGCTTGCCCTCCCCCTCCTCCTCTTCCTCCTCCTCCTCCCTCCTCCTCCTCCTCCTCCTCCTCCTCTCCTCCTCCTCCTCCTCCTCATCCCCCACCTCCCAATCGCCGCGGCCGTCCGCAAGGACGACCGGCGGCCGTCCGCAAGGACGAGGGTGATCAAGCGCCTCTTCGAAAACCCCTTCCCTCAACTACTCCCTAATTACCCCGTCCCCCCTCCGCAATCCTCCCCCCGC
Organism: Prorocentrum cordatum; assembly: GCA_963575745.1. NCBI lineage: Eukaryota > Dinophyceae > Prorocentrales > Prorocentraceae > Prorocentrum > Prorocentrum cordatum. The sequence continues at coordinate 220,742 of CAUYUJ010014150.1, forward strand.
GGCCGCGGGTGATCAAGCGAGCGAAGGAGGACGAATAGAAAATCAGTTCCCCCAAAGGGGCAAAAGCAAACGCCGGGGGGCGGACGATTAAAAAAACAGTTTCCGGCGGCTGAATTCTATTAGTCCGCCCCACTCAATCATTTTGGGGGGTCCAGGGGGGGGGGGCGGGCGATGTTATATATATATATATATATATATATATATAATCGTTTCCCTTCATTACACAAACCACGCCCCAGGGAGGAAGTTCGTTTACCAGACCCGCGACTAGGACCTTCCCCCGCCGCCTCCGGGCATTTGGGTACAGTTTACACATTCGCCAAGAAGTTTCCCTTCATTACACAAACCACGCCCCAGGGAGGAAGTTCGTTTACCAGACCCGCGACTAGGACCTTCCCCCGCCGCCTCCGGGCATTTGGGTACAGTTTACACATTCGCCAAGAAGAACCATTGCCCAGAGCAGCCAAAAGCTACTCCATGGGGATCGAAAGCGGCGTCGGCGTCGGCAACGTCGTCGTCGTCGTCGTCCACGGCCTCTGACCTGGGGCTCCTCGGCGGCAGGGCGGCCGGGCCCGCTGAGGCGGCGGCGTGCGGCAGCGACCGCCGCTGGGGCGGGGGAGCCGAGGAGCCCACCGCTGGGGCGGAGGCGCTGTGCGGCGGCGGGCGGATTGTAGGAGGGGGGGAGGGCCAGATCCTCTCGCGCTGTGAAAAAACAAAAAGGTTTTTTGTTATTGTCGGCCTCCCGGGGCCCTTGCCGGGCCTCGGGACCGTCAAAAAACGATTCAGGATGAAAGACCGCTCCCGGGGATGGGGTCCAGACCTCTAGGGGTCGACGTTGTGAAAAACAACACGAGGAGGGAGGAGCCAGGAGGGAGGAGACGGAGACGTAGGGTATAGGACAAGGAAGGATAAGGCCGTTGGAGGTCTGTGCGTCGGTCATGGCTTGAAGGGACTTCGCTGACCCTCAGGTGTGATGTGGATGCTAGCCCCCTGGACCGTTGCCAATCCTGGGGGTATGCCTGGGGCGTCCCATTACCTGGTTTGTTGTTCCAGGTGCACGGGTGCCCCGCCAGCAGGGAGACCTGTGCAAAGACGCGTCTGCATGGGTGCGCGAAGCAGGGAGGTCGGCGCTGCGGCTGCGTCGCACGCGCACGCCTCTCTCAGGAGGGCCAAGTACTGCTGGCCAAACGCCCCCCCCCCCTCCACACACTCCCACCCCCGCCACCTCCTCAAGATCCGTCGTGCCAAATGCGCGCCGCTGGCTCTTATGGGATTGGGATCGGAGCGCCTCCAGCCTTCCACACCTGGCCTTCAAGCATATCGGGCCACGCAAGCAGGCACCGCCCAGGGGTCGAGCAAGAGAGACCAGAAACGCATCAAGCCCTACCCCCTCAGTTGCTGGAGTGTCTCCATATCCGCAGCAGACACGTGAAGAGTGCTGCGCCCTTCGTGCCCTGTCACGACACATACACTCCCATTCGCCTCGTAGCTCAACAATCTACCAACAACGAATATCAAGTTGTGTTGAACCTTGCTGATCAGTGTTGTTCTCAAATGTCGATTGCTCTCTGCCAGCGCACCAGACTTTGCCATAGGAGTCGCCCTGTGATGCACGCTACAATATTGACGTGATGACGACATATGTAAAAATGCGTGGCATGTGTGTGTTTACATCCTCGGGTGTATAGTAAATGCAAACTTCGCTGCCCCCTTCTGACTTGCGGAAGCGTTATTTCTTGATGATCAAGTTGCAAGCCTGGCTGAAGAAACTGTGAATATTGATGCTCTAATCCAGGTTTCTCATACTGAAACATAGCATCGTTGCTTTACTTGTCGCTCATTAGGCCCACTGCTTGTTCGCAGAAGGTATCACACTCGCTGTGAGATGTGGCTGTGAGTGTGTCCACCGTATCGCCCAACTCGTTCGAAGAAACTGTTTGCTGGTGGTACTTTCGGTCTGTGCGAAATCCACGTACCAACCGATGGCACATGCGCAAATGGTGCCCCGCGAGCACGAGGTTCATTGTTTGAACTTGCGGCAACCTCCTCCATTGTCTGCGAAGTGTCGTTGGGCACGACCTGCTAATACTTCATGATCTCCAGTTTGGTCTGCTGCTCTTGCATGGATCCGACGTTTCGTGTCTCTACGTCTGTCCCTGGTGCGTTTCAAGGTCAACATCTCGATGGGAAAATCAAACCATGTTTACCGTAAGCAGAGGATGTACCTGGGCCGTCCCATCTCCCCCGCCCCCCGAAACGGTCCAGCGATGGACTACGCAGTCACCTCGGGCAATGTTCTGCACTCCGATCGGCTGGGCGGCAGCTTTGAAACCTCAGAAGGCGGCCTGGAGGAGGAGCAGTGGGGAGGAGGAGGAGGAGGAGGAGGAGGAGGAGGAGGAGGAGGAGGAGGGGGAGGTGGAGGACGGGGAGAATGAGGTAGCGGAACAGGAGGAGGGGGATGAAGGGGATGATCATGATGGTGGCAATGATGAAAAAAATGATGATACAAATGATGATGATGCTGCTCCTGATGATGATGTTGATGATTATGATGGTGATGCATATGATGATGTATATGCAGGTGATACTGATGACGCTGCTGATGATAACGGTGATGGTGATGGTGATGATGATGATGCCGACGATGATGATGTTGATGCTGATGATCTTGATGCGAATGATGAGTTTGCTGATGATGGCTATGTTGCTGATGCTCATGATGATGCTGACGATGTCTATAATATTGATGACGATGCTAATAATAATGCTGGTGATGATGCTAATGCTGTTGCTGATAATGGTGGTGATTGTGATGCTGATGATTGTAATGATGGTAATGATGGTAATGATGCCGACGACGATGACGATGGCAGTAATCATATCAACAACGACGACGATGATTATTATGCTAACGATTATGGTGGTGGTGATGATGATACTGCTACTGATGATGATAATGATGGATGATGATGATGATGATGATGATGATGATGCTGATGATGATGATGATGATGATGATAATGATAATCGTGATGGTGATGATGATGATGATGATGCTGGATGATGATGATGATGACGATGATGATGATGATGATGATGATGATGATGATGATGGTGATGGTGATGGTGATGGTGATGGTGATGGTGATGGTGATGGTGCTGGTGGTGATGATGATGATGATGATGATGATGATGAGGATGGTGGTGATGATAGCGCAAACCTGAGGCGATGGCGAGCTTCGGCAGCGGCAGCGACATCGATCAAGCGTCGGCGGGGGGGGCGAGGAGAAAGCAAGAAGAGGGGGGGCGACCGCCAGGGGTCCACCTCCCCTGGGCCGCGAGGGGTTCGGATCACCCAGCCGGAAGCCCACCGAAACCGAACACGACCGGGCCATCGCGTCGCACCGCGATCAACACCGGCCCGACCCTCACGCAAAACCTGCTGAGAACTCGTCGGCGGCCTCAGCTCCGAGCTGCCCGCACGGATGGGGAGCACGCTCCGCCCCCGCTACGAGCTCTCCTGCGACACGCCGGCCGCCTGCTGCCCCCTCGGGGCCGTCGTCGCGTGCTCCAGGGAGGGGGGGGGTCCTCCCCCGGGCCGCTTCGTGTGGCAGGGTCTGAGGCGAGCCGCGCGGCGCCGTGAGGCTGGCCACGCTCGGCCGCTCCGAACCCCCCGCGAGGCGGTGGGAGCTCAGCGCCTGCGCTCGGCCCTGAGCTGGGCCAGCAGCGCTGGGCGGCGCTCAGCGCTGCTGGCGGCCCTGGGGCCACGCGTGGGGGCGATCTCCTCGGCGCCCCGCGCCACCCAGGCACGCAACTCCTGGAGCTCGGGGCCCGTCGCCTCATCCACGCTGTGCGCTTGCGGAGGAGCCGCGCCTGCAGCTCGCGGACGGCCTTGCCGCGGGAAAGACTCGAGCAGGGATGAGCGGGGCCCCCTCTGAGCGGCCCTGGCTGCTCCCGGGCCCACGAGGCAAGCGCCATCATGGGGGAGGCTGGGCACTGCTGGAAGGTGCCTCTGGCCCGACAGGCGCCCCTGGAATATCTGAGGAGGCCCCCGCGCCCTCCAGAGAGCACCCCTTGCGAGGCCCAAAGAGCCCCGCCCAGGGGGGGCCCACGCACTCAGAACTCCGACGCGTGAGGTTCTCGCAACGTGGACCCCCCAGAGGTCTGGACCACTTCCCCGGGACTGCTCGTTCGTCCCACGGGTCATTGTTCGACGGTCCCAAGGCCCAACGAGGGCCCCCCCGGGGCCGGAAACAGGGGAAAGCCTCCCCTCATGTTTTTCACGACGCGCGGGGCTGGGGAGGGCATCCCAGGGGGGTCCGTCCGCACCGCTGACGCGGAAGGCCGGGGGCGCCCTGGGGGCCAGGATCCACCTCTGGCAACCCCCACGAGGAGCCCCTGTAGGAAAGGACCCGACGAGCCCAAGGGACCGCTCCTGGATCCGAGGCGGGCCCTATTCCAGCGATCTGACCGTATAACGTAAAGATCCACGTGGCAGCGCTGCGCGGCCGCGGAGAGCGGGGGGGGGGAGGCAACGTTGGGGGGGGAGCGCTTCAGGGGGGGGAGCATTGAACTGGAATCGACGATATCGCCGATTGGCCCCCGATCGAGAATCCGCACGGCACTGGGTGGGGCGGGCTGTCAGGCTCCTATCGGCGATGAATGGGCGGTCGGGGGTCGATACGTCTCCCCCCGAGCCTACCTCCCCATCGACTTTTGGGTCATGGCTCGGGTCTCTGGTGGTTGTCCAGGACGATCCGGGCACCCCCGGAGCGCTCTCGGCGAGGCGCAGCCGCTGGAAGGCATCCCGAAGCTGGAACGCCACCGATATCTGACGAACCCGCCCAAACACCTCGAGCTTCGGACAGTCCTGAGCCTGTCCCCCCCAAGACCTCCGACGTCGTGCTTTTTGTTCATAACGTCGACCCCCAAAGGTCTCGCCCCTTTCCCCGGGACCAGCGTTGCACCCACGGTCCCGAGGCCCAGCAAGGGCCCCCAGAGGCTGAAAATTGCGAACAAATTTCCGTCGTGACGTTTCGTCGTGACTCGAGGGGGTCTGGGCCTAGCGCTGCCCCGGAGCCCATAGCCCTCGAACGTTGCCCCTGCAGAGCTCGAGTAAGAGATCTACTACATAATTGATTTACCCCGAACTGGATCTTCTTGTCGTAGAGATGTTCGTAGATCTACCAGCAAAACTACGTAGTTCCCGCCGCGCCGACGACCATTCCAATGCTGGGGTGAATCGATCACGTGGTCGGTCTCCTACTCGAAGAGCGAGGGGGCGAGAGAGGCCGCGCGCTCAGCGCCGCTCTCACTGCTTCGCGAGGGGGCTGCTCTTCGGGGCCGCCAGCGAGAGCCTCACCGTGCTCATCACGTCGAGCTCGGGGTCGAAGAGCTGCGGGTTGCGCTTCGCCAGCGGCAGCATGGCCTCCTTTCGGCAGCGAGCGAGGGGGGGAAGTGGGAAGGGGCGGACCTTCTCTTGCGGCTCGGAAGTCCCCCCGCCCTTCAGAGAGGTTGTCTACGCCCCGAAGACATAGAAAACGTCTCAGAGGGCGCGAGGGCTTCTGAGAAGTCCCGCCGTCTTCTGAGAAGGCCTTCTCCATCTCTCTCCCCCCCCTCGCTCGCCGCCGACTTCTTGTAGGAGCAAAGATGTCTGGGAGACGGAAGGAAGACTCGGGTTCGGGGGGCTCGGGTTGGGCACACGGAGCCGTCGGGAGAATGACGAGACACAGCCTGAGATCTGAGGCGAGCTCCCGCCGCAAGCACCCCACGAAAACCGGACCGTCAAAACCCAGGACGGGCCCGTCAGGCAGCGTCGGGAAACCCGAGATCCCGCGAACTCGAGCCCCACGCCTCCCCAAGAGGAGAGGCGAGGCAACACCTCCACCACGAGCCCGAGAAGCCAGCGGGGGGGGGGCCCTCCAGGGGGAGGCATCGCGGACCTCCTCGCTGGAGGTGGCACCCCTCAGTGGCGGCGGTGCCGCTCCGCCTGCCTCCGCTCCTTGCACAGCAGCGTGGTCTGGCAGTCGAACTTCTCCCAGACGTGGCCCAGGGTGAAATTGGTGTAGCGCGACAGCGGCTCCACCTCCTTGCGAGGGGGAAAGATACCCAGACCCCCTCGAGTCTTGAAAAACTGTCGACGGGAGGTTTTTCGCTATTTCCAGCCACTGGGGGTCCTTACAGGGCCTCGGGACCGTCAAAGAATGACCCAGGATGAAAAACTGGTCCTGGGGAATGGGGCGAGACCTTTGGGGGTCGACGTTCTGAAAAATCACGGCGTCGGAGGTCTGGGTAGGGAGGACGGGCTCAGGGCAGGAAACACTGAGCTTGAACTGGCGACACATCGGCGATGAGCCCCCGATTGCGAAACCGCACGTTCATGCATGATGCTGGCTCTCGGCGACGGATGGGCGGTCGGGGTTCGATGCATCCCCCTGAGCCACCACCCGTCGTTGCCCCTGGTCCTTGGGGGCTGCCTTGAGCTTGGCGAACGCCCGGTGCCAGCGGAAGACGTGCGCCACCTCCTTCGTGGCCATCGGAGCGGATTCTTGGGCTGGCGAGGCGCGCCGCCGGGGGAAAGAAGATCCGCCGATACCGTCGGCTGCGCGCAGGAGTGACTCCGAGTCTACTAGGCAGGAGTGACCTTCGGAGCGCGGCCTGGGCCTTAGGGGGCCGCCATGGGGGGGGGCACTCCGAGCTCACGCACCAGTGCTGCAGGGGCCCCTGTGGGCCCCAGAGCATCGGATCCCGGACTTTTCTGGTCGCGATCGGCAGCGACCGATCGGCACTCCAAATCGGTTGCGACACATCGTGCGCGGTTCCAAAATCGGTCGCGACCAGAATCGGTCGCGACCGGTCGGTCGCGGACCGATGTTGCAGCAAATCGGTCGCGACCGATACTGGAGCTTGAAGCAAAATCGGTAGCGACCGATCTCGTCGGTCGCGAAAACACAATTCAGGTATCCAGTGATCGGGGGCCCGCACAGAAGGTCACTACGGCGAAGGGCCACTCTTGCGCACAGCCGAAGCCCCCAAGAAGGCGGAAGCTGAGCATCCCTTCTCCTCCTCCTCCTCCTCCTCTTCCTCCTCCTCCTTCTCATCGTCCCTATCCTCTTCCTCCTCCTCCGCCTCCTCCTCGTCCTCGTCCTCTTCCTCCTGATTCTCCTCCTCCTCCTTCTCCTCCTCCTTCTCCGATCACTGTCCCCACTGGCGCAGCCCGGGGCCCACTGGCCGATGTACCTTCCTAGAGGTGTGGGCTGTGCCCTGCCAGTTTCGAGGGGACTATCGCCAACTGGGGTGGTGGGATCGAGGGGCCGAGATGCCATGGCCCGGTGGAGACGGGGACAGGCTCAGCGGTACCGAGGAACGAGCGAAGGCATCGATATCGACACGCCCTCCCCCCCGAAGATTGGCGGCGCTGCGCGGCGCTCCAGCTCTCCGTCGGGAGGCTTGACCCAGGACGCTCGCGGATGCAGGAGGGAGCTCCAGACATCGGGAGTCGGTGTGGCTCGGTGGAGTCCCGCAAGGGCCGAAACGTCTACTTCGACACCCAACAAAAATCCACCGGCGCACTGTCGGGGAGCAGGAGGAGAGGGGAAGATGCCCCCATGAGGTCTGCAAGCGGCCCTCCAAAAAAGATGCCCAGACCGCCCCAGATCACCAATAAGCCTTGACCTCGAACTTCGATGCTCGAACGCTCACCGTCCTTCTCTCGGACGATGGCCAACCGGCGCGGTGCAGCTGACGGAACCTTCCCGGGTCGCAAACGCGTCCGAGAAGATGCGAAGACAGGAGAAGACTTCCGAAACCTGTCGATGCGTTCCGCCCCTGTGCAGGGCGCCATCGCGGGGCACTCGAGGCGCAGCCGCGCGGGCGTCTCGCGCGTGGGGGGTCGGCCTGCTCGGCAGCGCGGGCGCCCTGAGGACGCCGTCGCCGCCCAGCACCGCCACGCTCGGCGCCGAGACGCGGCCCCGCAGTCCTCTGCTGAGACGACGACACCCCACGCAGGCGGATCAAGGAGGAGGACGAGGAGGAGCGCTGCCACGAGGAACCAGGAGCGCCACACAGAAGGAACCCGCGGGTGCTTCTGTCCATGGCGAGCTTCCGCCGCGAAGACAAGGCCTTCCCCACACTCCCTCGTGTCTCCTCCTCCTCCTTCTCCACCCATTCGCCCCGCCTCCTCCTCCTTTTCCTTCTCCACCTCCCTCCGCCCTCCTCTTCCGTCCCGCATGATTCAACACTCACCGCACCGGTCTCAGCATCTACCCCACTTCTCACTCTGGCCTCCGCCTCCTCCTCCTCCTCCTCCTCCTCCATCTTCCGACCTACCCCCTCGTTCCTGCCGTACCCCCTCCGTCCCCCCTAGTTATCCCATCCTCTCTCATCCTTTCTGCATTCTCACTCACTTCCTCCTGACCCCTCCCACCACACTCCATCCCTTCCTCGCCCTGCTCCTCCTCCTACTACTCCAGCACAGCTTGGGGCAGATTGAAGTGTGGACTCCATCCGAAGAAGAGTGGGGTCAAGACTGATTTGGCAACCATCTGTCCCTGTTTGGGTTAGCCATAATTTTTCCCCTCGCGGGCCTCACCCACCCGCTTGTGGAGCACGTGGGCTCCATTTCGTCGTTGACGGCAAACATCCCCTCCTCCTTCTCTTCCTCCTCTTCCTTCTCCTCCACTTCCTCCTCCTCCTCCTCCGCGTTCATCTCCGCCCGCTTCTCCTTCGACTGCGCACCTATTCGCTCTTGTCCATGCTCGTTCTGGCTCGTGCTGCTCATCTGCCTCCTCATCCTCCGCTGCTGTACGCGCGGTGGCGCACAAGGGCCTTGAAGGACGGGTGGATCGTCAGTCCCGCGGGGCCAGAGAAAGAACGGAGCCCGAGGGAGATATTTGAAGGCGCTCTGGGGGGTCTAGCTGCATCCTGAATCTCCCAAATGCAGGAAGAAGCCAATAACTACCGTTGTGCTCAGCGAATCGACTCGGCTGCCCATGCGGCACGCTGTGCCCTGCAAGCGGATAGCGTGTCGTTCCGCTCCGCGGGATGGTAGGCTGCGAAAGACTCGGGACGTGGACGCTTGGGAATTTGGGAGTGGGTAGCGTGTCGCTCCGAAGCTTGGTGGGCCAGAGCTCGCGTCGCGACACGCTAAGCAAATATTCCTGATCGTATACACATGCACCGATTCTAGCCAGGCCCATCCTGGGCCCAGGATCGGTGTATACGCCCTCGTGGCCTGGTCAGGAAGGCATGCACATCACTTCTGGGATCAGGGTTGACCTGGCGGGGAGCAGTGCAGGTGCATAGTTGGCGCCCACCAGAAAAATTAATCGCGCGCGTTTCAAGTGTTTTCGTTGGCGTCGGGTTCCTTCCCCTCCTCCACCGCGTCGTCTTCCTCAAGGTCGCAAGACGGGGCCCGCAGTGACTCCTCCCTCCTCCCTCCCCCTCCTCGCTCGTCCCTCTTCCTTGTAATGCAGTTCCTGCTCGCCGCGAATTAAGCCATGTTGGAAAGTAAGGCGGGCCCGGCGTTTCGCCTGAAATCCCCTCACCATCTTTGACCTTCATGAAACAATACTGGGAGTTGCCAATTGCTGCATGGATTGAGGGGGATGGTTTCCAAAAACGTTGTTCTCGCCTGCAAGCGCACAATCGTCTCACAAGTTCTAACCTGCTGCACGGGTAGATGGTGAGTGATTTACAGCATGTGGATCTCGCCAGAACGCCACACACACACATTTCTATCAAAGTTACCACCAGTTGGAAGGATGGAAGGCAAATCGCGTCCAAAAAGCGGTTCTCGCCTTCGGGCTGCGAACATTCGTCTTGCAACAGAATAGCCGCTGCATGTATGCAAGGCTCTTCCTTTTGCAAAATGCGGCTCCCGCTTGAGCTTGCCCGGGTGTGATGACACTCGAGTAGTTAAGGCCAGTGCCACAGCTGCACAGATGGAAGGCAGCTCCGTTTCAAAACGGTGCTCGCGCTTGAGACATCCTTCGCTCATATCTGACAACGTGTTAAAACTGCAGAACAAGCGGACGGATGGGGGGCGACTCATTTTCAAAACGCGACTTTCGCCCAGATCTGCGACCTCAATGGCAGGCTCATGGGCCTTTCGCCCTTTCAGGGGACGCCTCCCGCAGTGGCCTGTCGCTTCTTATCATATTTGTCTAGGTCTGCATTTCAAGTAGTGGCTTCCTGCCGATGCACCGTTTAGGCCCGACCCTTTGCTTGCGTGGTCCTGTAGCGAAAACATGCTGGCAAAGACTTACGAAGACCAACCTCCCCGATGGTGCCGGCCTCAAGCCCGTACGTCATCGGGGGAGAGATGAGCGGGAAGGGAGGCAAGGGGAGAATGAAAGGGGAATGGAATGGCTGGGGAAGAAGGGGAGAACGCCAGGGAAGGGGGGAACGGAGAAGAGAAGGAAGGCGAAGAGGAATGAAGCAGGAGAAATGATCCGCCGGCCCCCTTGTGGTGCCACCAGGCTGTAGGCACGGGTTCGCAGTTTCCAGTACCAGTTGTAGCTTGTAGTTTCCAGTGTTACAATTCTGCTTCTTGCTGGTTAATGTAACTAGATGATTGACCGCGCGAGGGGGGGGGAGGCCCAAACAGGATTTTCCAGCGTCCCCTGGGCGCGTTGTCTGAATTGCTGGGGGGGCTCGAAATCGACACCCCTCACGCAGATCCGCGGGGTCAGGGTCCAAAAACACAGGGGATTTGCCACATTCCTGAAATTCGGTGCCACCCTCACGCAGATCCGTGGGGTCAGGGTCCAAAAACACCACATTTCTGAAATTCGGTGCCACCCCTCACGCAGATCCGCGGGGTCAGGGTCCAAAAACACATGGGATTTGCCACATTTCTGAAATTCGGTGCCACCCCTCACGCAGATCCGCGGGGTCAGGGTCCAAAAACACATGGGATTTGCCACATTTCTGAAATTCGGTGCCACCCCTCACGCAGATCCGCGGGGTCAGGGTCCAAAAACACAGGGGATTTGCCACATTTCTGAAATTCGGTGCCACCCCTCACGCAGATCCGCGGGGTCAGGGTCCAAAAACACATGGGATTTGCCACATTTCTGAAATTCGGTGCCACCCCTCACGCAGATCCGCGGGGTCAGGGTCCAAAAACACAGGGATTTGCCACATTTCTGAAATTCGGTGCCACCCCTCACGCAGATCCGCGGGGTCAGGGTCCAAAAACACAGGGATTTGCCACATTTCTGAAATTCGGCGCCACCCCTTACGCAGATCCGCGGGGTCAGGGTCCAAAAACACAGGGGATTTGCCACATTTCTGAAATTCCAACCCATCACGCACATCCATCGCAAGGCGTGGTAACCCAAACTGCGAGAACTCCCTCGGCCTTTTCATCGCAAGGTGTGGTAACCAAGCCCTTAAACCATACACGTCTTACCATCGCCAGGTGTGGTAACCCCTCTTGTGATCAGTTGGTTTTGCTGATTGCGACTCGGCTTCGCATGAAGTTTCGATACTGCTTCACGACAGCGCCAAGGCCTCATGACTTAGCTCTTCCATGGCCCATTCTTCGAGAGAGGGGGCCGGCGGCAGGGGGCGAAGCCCTTACGGATAATGACTGGAACGTGTCCCCGAACAGATGTCCGCGCAATCTGTTTCGAAACGCTGCGGTTGCGTCAGTCGGTGGCCTCGTGAACCGTCTGCTTATCCCAACTACGCGCTGTATGTTAGAATCGCCCCGCGCATGCCTATGAATGTGTACCACTCTGATCCTACGTGCACAATTAGCAAAGACAAGCCAACGCGAACAAGGGAGCATCACATATGGACGGCGGAGGGAAAAGAGAATATATTTATACTGGTGGCGCACGAAGAGAAGAAAGAGAGAGAGAGATAATCAATAAGTGATACAGAGAGAAAGACATAGAGAAACGATGTGAGTGACAGAGAGAAAGACGGGATCCTCTACATTAAAGAAGAGGTGCTGTTTTCCACCGCAAGCGACATTCGGGAGGAACTGCAACTTTTTGCTTAACGCAATCGTGAAACGGGTGGGTGGATGGGATGATTGCGCGAGCAGTGGACTGGACAACTCAGTGCGAACAAAAAGTAATTGTACCGCATATATTGCGCCACATGGGCTGCACCACTCAGCATGCACCACATAGACGATCATGTCTAAAAAAGTCGTAGGATCGACCATCCCCCAATGGCGGGATTATCAGCCCGGTTTGGGAATGTGCCATGTACATGCGATTCTGCCACGTCGAATACCCCAACTAAACTGGTATCGACGCTGCCCGCCCATCCCTTGCAAAAAACACTAAGTATACGCCCGCACTCGTTGACCGCAAATCAGCAATTTCCCACCAGAAAAAAACAAAACAAACTCTCGCAACAAACATGTGGCGAAGTGCACACGCGCGACGTCGCGTGCGCATGCCGAAATCGTTGAACATCATGGGTTCCACAACCATTTGAACATCGAGTCCCCCGAAAGCATGTAAAACAACGAGGTGCTGCAACATGGATTTGTTACAAAAAGTCTGCGCGTATGCTCTTGCGATTTCGTACGGAAGCTGTCGGTGTTTAAACGTGTTCATCAGATGCGACCAGACGGACCTCTCGCGAGCGCATGTTGGAATCATTCGAACGCCCTCGCGCTCGTGCTAGGGGGGGGGCGCGATCCCTGTCCAACAATGCCATGCGGGCCACTCGCGCCCGCCGGCCGCGCCATAACCCTTTCAAAACCTTCATCGCCGACGCGTGAACACCATCATCATCATCATCATCATCATCATCATCATCATCAAGCGCCACTGGGGCTCAGACCGCAGCCCAGCAGCGCGACAGGGCAGCGCTCGTCCGACATTCCTTTTTCGGACGCGACCTCTCCCTCGAGGCGCCCAGCTGTTGAGCGCAGCCGTCTCGAGGGCTCGCGGCGCATGGCTGGAGAATGCGCGTGCTGGGGCCTCTTCGATTATTTCTCTACAACCCGCTGTCGCTGATCGCCGTGGGCAGGTGCCGCGAAGTGGCACACGAGCTTGGGGCCGATGCCGTCTTACTGCCTGGCACTCGTATTCGAAGCTGGTCGGGCCGACAGTATCAGGTTGAGAAGTTGGGCGACGGGTACTCTGCGATTCATTTTGGCTGGGCGGCTTCAGCGTGGACGAATCGGTCTGCAGGTTGCACGATCATACTGGGCAGACAGTTTAGACTCAAAGATGTGGTGGATATCTTTACTCCGCCCAAGTCTATTCAAGGCAGAGCTGGAGCGGTGAGGGTGAAAAGCGGCAAGTTCGACGTGACCCTGGTCGTTGGATATCCACCCCCCACTGGCTCCACGGGCAAGAAGATTTCGGTGTACGAGGGGGCTGTGAAGGCGACGCACCAGTGGGTTGACAACATAGTGGAGGGTACGCGGGCCCGCTCTCTCTTAGTGGTGGGCATGGACGTGAACAGTGGCTTTGGCGAACGGAGTGATGGGGTTCCTGTGGCAGAGGAACATGCTGGAGAATACAACAGAGCCAAGCAGAACATGTCGGGCGACCTCGCGGAGCAGCTGTGCCTCACTCGCAACTTGTGCTCACCTAGTACTTGGTATTCCGAGGGCGGGCCCACGTTCTTCGGTTCCAAGGGGGCGAGCTCCACGATCGACCACTGGTTCATCCCAGTGGCAGCTATGGGGAACGTCCTTGATTGCAAGGTGAGCTACTTTCATGGGAGACGGCTTCAACTCATTCCCGATCGACGCCCACGTGATCATCTACCGCTTCTGCTTGTGATTGATTACATTCTGGAAATGCAAGACGGAGTCACTGATTCAAAAGCAAAGCTCATGACCTGGGACCTTCAGAAGCTATCGGAAGCACTTCAAACGGGAAAGGGTCGAGATTTATTTCTACTGCAGCTGGAAGAATTATTCACTCAGCATGAGAACGAGTTCATATCTCTTAGAGAAGATCGGCGAGTTGATGAACACTGGAGTCTGGTGATGCAACTGATGCAGGAAGCTGGTCAGGCACATTTCCGAAAGCACCCGCCTGAACGACACAATACCGCAGAGGCACGTTTGCAAGTTGAGAGGCGACGGCTAGTGGCGCTTCGTGCAGAGGAACGAGCACGAGTGGCTGGAATGGGCTCTCGCGGGTCCGACTCGACTGGTGACGACGAGCAGGTTGAACCCATCAAGAGGCTCACCAAGCAGCTCAGACAATGGGCGCGCAGGCGACGAGCTGAACGACGCATGTCACTCGAGACGGACCTGGCGGAGGCTGAGAAGTTGGGGCATACGTATGAGATGCATCGGATAGCACATCTGTTGGCACAACGAGCTCAGGGTACCAAGCGACGGCAGTATCTGACGACGCCCGAGTCGCGACCGTCGGCTAAGGCGGTCGAGGCACACATGGCGAAGCCGAGCGCGGAGGGAGGCATGTCAGCAGTACGCGTTGATCGAGCTGAGCTTCTCGCCCGTCGTGGTACCACAGCCACTCGTCTCATGGAAAGGAGTGCTTACCTTGAAGATCTAGCTGAACGCGATCTTTGTCGTACGATCTGGGCTATGCGAAAAAGTGGGAAGCGCAGAGGATCGGTGCAGTGGAGTATTCCCGTCGAACTTTTACTTTGCTGTATTGAACCTGGACATTGCACTACGGCGAGGAGACCACCACGTGGTCTGGGACAACCACCGATCGAGGAGGTAGCGCAGTCTTGTCGCAGCTGCCGCTCGGAGGTGCAGGAGGCCTTACTTCATGTACGTCGAGCGGAACGCGCACCTGCAGCTGCGCACTGGTCGTTTGGCTTCGCCCTGGACAAGCATAACGGACTCAGAGGCCTGGACGGCAAGAGGCTCATTCACCTGGTCTGCACCTTCTGGAAGTTTTTCTTTGGCGGTCTACTTCGGAAGCCGAGCAGCCGTGAGTGCGAGTTGAACTTCGATCCGACTTGTCACGGCTACTTGGCGCACCGCAGGCGAGAGGACGCGATGATGGTCACTCGTTGTGTGGGATATGCTCTCAGACAGAAAGGCCTTCGCAGTGTCTCGGAATTGCTGGATATGTCGAACGCTTTCGCTTGCACGCCACTCGAGTGGCTGGATGAGGCAGTGGAGGAGCTGGCGGAGCCGGTGGACTGGGACCTGCTGCACGACAGGATTCATCATCACATCGTGGAGGTCGAGGCGCGTGGCGAGGCATTACATTTCGCCCTCGGACGCGGAGGTCTCATGGGGACCTGTGAGGCGCCCAAGGAGTTTGCCGTGGCATTTCGAAGACCCGTACAACAATGGCGTGCTGAGTGTGCTGCTCAGGATGACCTCCTCCTATTCAAGACACCTATACTGGAGCTACCTGTTTCATGTGCCGTGGTGCAGTTCGCTGACGATTTGAAGAAACGCCACGTCATCTTGTCTGGTTTGGCTACCGACGCACACGCAATCATCGAGGAAAGCCAGACGTTGCTAATCACGGAGCTCGAGAAGGGGGGCTTCAAACAGAACATGAAGAAGCGCGAGATGGTCTCCGAGCTCAAACCTTCTGAAAACTTGAAGTTCAAAGCACTACTCAAGCCTGGGTCTGGAAGGATACTACCACATGCACGGCATCTTGGTGGAAGATACGTATGGAACGACAACGCCAGTGTAGAGGTCGGCTACCGCATTGACGCTTTAAAAAAAGGATGGGCTGACATGGGCAGATTTTGGTTCGCCAAGAGTCCTCACAAATTACGACGACAGCTCTTTCTGGGCAAAGTAGTGGGGGCTGCTCTCTCTGGCATGTGCAGCTACGTACTCAGCGAGTCGGAACTTCATCGTCTGGACGTTCAGATTTGCAAGAAGTTGAGAGTGATGGAAGGTGGATCGCAGGTGGCACACGACACACATGTCAAAGTTCTCACGAACAAGCAACTCATGAAGCGCTGGGGAGTTGTGCCCTCAAAGGCGGCTCTGGCCATGCAAAGGATACGCTGGCTACAAGATATGGTGCGACATCATCTGGCTCACCAACAGGTTATTGCAGCTCTCTGGGGACACTTGGAGGACGAGCCCTCGCCGATCGACATCGAAGGGAAGCTGACGGTGAGCACCAGCCCGTTCGCCAGGCAGTTCACCCGCGACCTCATGCTGTTGGAGGGCATCAGCGGCACGGAGGATTTCTTCGAAGAATGGGCGCTGGTCGGCAGGGCTTGGCAAGAGTTATGGAGCTGCGAGGAGGTGAACACAGCTTTTTTGAAAGTTGATGCTAAGCTGCTGGAGGTGTCACTCATGAGGGAAGATCAGATATGGGAAAAACTCGCACCCAGAGCCAAGGAGACGGAGGAGACTGAGGGGGAGTTCGTGTGCGACCTGACCGACTCGCAGGGCGCCGTTTGCGGCCTGTGTTTTGATTCCTTGAAGAAGCTGGTCGCGCATATGACGAAGGCCCGCGGCGGGTCTCACGGCGTCATGTGCCCGCTTAGATGCTGCGTGATTGCGAACCAGTGCTTGAACTGTGGCAGCCTGTTCGCTTCAAAAGATAGCGCGAAGCAGCACGTGCAAGCGTCTTGGAGTCTTGGGAGATGTCGGCCTCGAGGGGGCCACCAAGCATGGGAGTTACAGGTCCCCCCTGAGATCATCTGTAAAATGTGTGGGCTCGAGTTTGACAACTTACCTGAGTATTACACACACGCTCGAGAGGAACACTTGCCTCGCCCCGCTCCGCGTCTTGTGGAGCGCCATCGCCTTCGCCATGCCCGCGCTGCTGGCGGCCGCCGCGGACGACAAGAAGGATGGAGGCCAAGAGCCACGCCGTGTCAAGTCACGCACAGAAGGAGGCAGCACGGACAAGAAGCTCAAAGGTGTCAGCGATCAAGGGCTACGTCGGTTCCTGCTCGTGATGGTCAAGCAGCTCCTGAAGGTGGCGCAGGGGATGCGAGAACTCGGAGGATGCCTATTCGACACTTTTCTCTGCCCTGCGGACGGGGCGGAAGCGCTGAAGATGGCGGAGCAGACCCACAACTACGCGGAGGCGGTGAAGCGCGACGGGAAGGGTCACCAGCACGGTGCCCCCTACATCTGGGCGTTCGCGGGCATGCTGGCGGGACTTCGAGAACGCGGAGACGCAGTGGGCGCCCAGAACGCGAAGGGGATCGTGGACATGATGGAGTGGCTCGACGCGCACGGCGTAGAGGACAAGATGGAGATGATACGGATGTGCCGTCTGGACAAGACGTACGACAAGGACAAGAAGCGGATCACCTTTGTGCTACGAGACGAGCGCTGGCGCCAGACGGTGATTGCGTGCTGCGTTCAGGCGGGGATGGAGCGCAAGCAGGGGAAGGCCCCAGCGTCGTTCATGGAGAGGGAGCTCCAGGAGTACGTAGTGCAGCTGGTCGGTTGAGTGCACGACCAGCCAGAGCACCAGACGCTGACGGGCCTGCACGCTGGGCCTGATGGTGTACGTGAGCCTGCGGCCGCTGCAGGCGATTTTGCTGCTTTGCCTGTCGGCTGCCCCGCCGTTGCACTGAGCGTTTCGTCTGAGATTTGTTTCCCCTCTCCTCCCCCGACCTCGTCCTCGATCCTCGCCTCGTCCTCCTCTTCCTCGAATGCGTTGGGACCCCAGGGGAGTTCAGTGCTCACCGCGACAGTTGCGGAGGCCCCCAGGGAACCAGCGACTCCCGAGGCTCTTTTGATTTCTCTTGGGATCAAGCGGGGCAGCCCTCGCTGGAACACTTTAATGGGTAGTGAAAGGTTGCGCTCGATGTTAAAACGCACAAAGCACTAAGTTCGTTTCCTCCAATCGGCCGTACCTCTCGAGTCGGTCGGCGGGGCCAACCGTGGGCCACTCTCGGCCTTTGGTGCGGCCCCCTCGCCCTGCGTTCTTCGCTGGTCGTCTCGGTCCAAAGCACCGCACGCCGCCTCTCAATGATGTCATTGTATTTCAGAGTGATGAATCTGGATTCCTAGCAGACGTTTCGCAGGAGCAGCCTCACAAAGATAAGACACACATAGGGGCCCAAGGCGCAGAATGAAAAAAATCATCATCATCATCATCATCATCATCATCATCATCATCATCATCATCATCATCATCATCATCATCATCATCATCATCATCATCATCATCATCATCATCATCATCATCATCGGCATGATCCGCAATGACACCGTCATTGACCTTGCCGTCGTCATCGTCATCTACGTCACCAACATCGCTGCAATTATAATCGTGTCTGCCGTTGCCGACGTCGCCATGGTACTGCGCCCGCCCGAATCACCGACTCGCACTGAAGTGCCTGCGCGCCAGCGCGACATGCGAGACGCGCTGGGCAGTCCCCAGCGGTCAGCGCCACCGCGGCCGCGTCGGTCGCGCCAGACTAGCTGGCCGCTCTGCCCGCGAGCCTGCGCGCGCTAGCGCGGCCGCAGCGATGCGCCCGCCAACGCCAAGCAGCCATCGCAACCGCCGCCGCATGGGTTTTGCAAATCAAGTTGCGGATGGGTAGATGAGATGATTGCGCGAGCAGTGGAGTTGGCAATTCACGAGTGAGCAGTGGGTAACTGGACCACATGTATTACTCCACCAAGATTGCGCAACATATATTGAATCACGTAGATTGCACAACATCGATTGCTCCCCCTAGATTGCACAACACATTGTGCTAGAAACGCACTGTGTGGAGTTCACGCTAGCTCGCATCTACTTATGACGAGCAAGAGGTGGAAGAGATAGGGCGAGAGCAATACATATGAAAGGAGAGAAACTGTAATTTAGGAAAGAGAATAACTAAAGAAAGAAAGAGAGGACAAAACAGATAAGAGGTATAATGAGAGAAGATAGCAAAGAGAGACATACAGTAAAGGAGAGAGAGAGAGAGGGAGTCTGAGAGAGATGGAGAGAAGCAGACAAAACATGACGAGAGAGAGAGAGAGCAGACTTTTTGACTCCCGAGGGTCCCAGCTTGCCAGCCTCGGGAAAGCACCCCCCCTGACTCTGGCCCGATCGCACGCCCGGCCGCTACGCCCGACCTGACACTTCGATCGATCAGCCGATCGACCCATCGATCGGAGGCCCCATCGAGGACAGCCCACTGGCGGAGCCGTCCCGGGCCCGCTGGGAAACCCCGCCGAGCTTGGCGCGCCCGACAGACACCACGGACGACGCACGGGAGCCCCGCCCAGACCCCCGACTAGACCTCGGGCGGGTGGTACTGGGGGGGGGGGGCCCTGTACGCGGGGTAAAGAAAAGACACTGAAGTGGCCCTTTGGGGTTCCCTTTGGAGCCAGCAGGGGCCCAAAAGGGCCGCCAAAAAGGCCCCTTTGGGGACCTTATCTTCACCTCCCATCGAGGTCACCCCCCATTACCACCCGCTCGAAGATCTCGACCCGCTCCCCGGGACCGGTTTCTCATCCTGAGCCGTTTCTTTTGACGGTCCCCGGGGGCCCGGTGAGGACGCCGAGGGCCGAAGGTATGGAAGAACCGTGAGTTCTCGTCGTCGTCGTCGTCGGAGACGTGCGTCCCTTCGAGACTCGAAGGGTCCAGGCACGGGAGCTCCACCGAGCCCAGGTCGCAGGCCTGGGCCGCTGCTCGATCGCTCGGGCCCCTTTATGGGGGCGTTTCGGTTTGACTTTTGGCTTCTGTTGTGGCAAGACGGCCACCTCGGATCCACAATAGCTCGTTGGACGGTGCGTGCCCTCCCCGAGAGGTGCCCAAAACCTGGCCCGAATTATGCCAGGGGTCTACGTCCGCACGTCGGGGGCCCGCCCAAGCATGTGCTGGAGGCGGAGATTGCCAGAATCGCCGATTGACGTTATGTCCCCATCCTTGTCGGACTTTCGCTGTCATTCATATCCGCATAATCCAAAGTATCCTCCAGACCGCGCCGCTTCCAGCAGGACCCTCGCAGGAAGCACGCTCTGCCTGCAAGGCTCTCCGGCAGATGCACACGAACTGCCGACCACATGGGCTGCCCACAGCTCACGCCCAGGATTGCCCAGCACGGCGCTGTCAATGACTCTACCATAAAGACGCACCACCGCTGATGGCCAGCTCTTTTCGAACAGTCCTCAACGAAGCGCAAATCAGCATCGGCACCGAAGCACAAATCATGGCGGTCGGGTCTTGTGTGGCCTCCTTTGATGCCACGGGGCCAACTTCGCGTTCCGCGGTCGTGCTGTCGACGGCGCCGCGGCAAGGGCCCCCAGAAGGCCGAACACCGCCAAAACCCTCCCGCCATGTGGACGCGAATTAATGGGGGCGATAAGTGAGGGGCGGGGCGGGGGCTCCAGAAAAGGGGCCCTTTACTTGGCTCCAGCAGAAGATTCCTTGGAAACTTGCAACGATAAGTATATGTGTATGACCATCGTCGACATGAGTTGTCGCGCGCGCGCGATGAACGCCCACGCGCGCGATATCCCAATACGTCCCCATGGCCCCAACATGTTTCCAGGAGGACCTGAGGCAAAAGGCGATGCGGTCCAGCCGACCTTGGGATGACGCCACCCCCACACGATCCCGCCATGGATTCCGGACCGTCCCAGGCCAACCCGGAGATGACCAAACACATGAGCCACGAGTGACGCCGAGATGGCCCGATGGCAACAAGATGGATCCACGCGCGCCCGGGGTGGCCCCAGAATGGACACGCGACGGCTGCGATATCCAACTAGGACCAACGTATGATCTCAATATGACCTCAAGACGACCCTGACACGCCAAGAATGCTGCAACTTCGGGCCCAAACTTATTTCGAACCGATCCCAGCATGGCGGGGTCCGTGAAAAACCCAGGAACATTGCTCTTATATTTCTAATGGGTGGGATTTTAGCCTGGCCGATCTGGAATTGTAAGATTCAAAGGGAGTGCGTTTGGCGGGATCCCGCCCGGTCCGCGGCAGAAGACTACACTGCCAGGCTTCTACGGGGGGCAGGGGGGTTCGGACGGGGCGTCTTCAGTAAAAAGCAGGATGAGGGCCATGTAGTAAGAGGTCAAGGATATGGTGTAAGATGGTGTGCCACCCAGAAGACTGATGGGGTCTGTTTTCGGCACGATAGTGGGCCACCGGATCCTTTAGCGGACAAGGCGAATCAGGCGCCGGCACTTTGAGCCAGACGCCGGCGGCACGCTCGCTATGCTCGCTGTACACATATCCTCTTAACCCTATATCAGAATCGAGGGGGGAGGAGACGAGCGGAGCGAGCGGCAAGATTAAGTTACATCTTCTGCAGAAGAAAACGCGCAAAGGCTTGCGTTGACACGAGCTGCGAGGCGTCGGCAGGCATGATGTGGCATGGAGCCAGGATCGCGCCGCAAACTGGCGACAGGGGCTGGCCTCGATGGCGCAGGCAGCGCAAGGAAAATAATAAAATATTACATGCGAAACGCTGAAATAAATGTGCTCATCTTGCCGCGTGTTTCCACGCCAGATAGGGGCGCTCCGCCAGCTCGTCATGAGCCAGGCCCAACCTTCGAGACCGGAGCCCCATCTGAAGTGCAAGTCTTCAACTCGCGCCGAAAAGGACTGCGCCCCCGCCATTACTTTCAACCGCAAGTCCCGTTCGATAAAGCTTCTGGCATGTCCATCGGCAGTCTCCCCTCGTGCATCGCACCAGTGTATGATGTCTACGACGCGTCTATCCCTCACCTGTCTTATCCAGCTGATGTCTGATGTCCTGGCAGCGCGCGTTCTGTAAACTTTTTCAAACGCCCCTGCTGGACAGGGACTCGAAAGCCGACTCAGCATCGATGGCGAGCGTAACTTTGATGCGCCGACCGCCTGTTTCAGGAATATGTTGAATTGTGTTAGTGTAAGCGGTCCCGCCTTTAGCTCATGTAGGGCCAGGTTGGTCGGGCAGCAGTCCGCGGAGTGATGGGCTGCTGCTAGCGCCTCCGCAAAGTAGCTTGATCTTACCTGCGGCCGATGCGACTTGCAGATGGCGTCGATCAAGTGCGCGATAGATGTCCCATTCCGCGTGCGTCCACGCCAGATCAAGTTGGCACTTCTGATGCCATGCCCTCTCAGATGGTCTTCAGCGCCCCCGGTCAAACGTCGATAGCCGCAGTCGCTACGAAGGTCGACTTCTCCATAAGGCTTCAATGGCAACGTCAACAATTTTCTCAAGTTGACCCTGCAGTTTCCGCGCAATTGCATTCAGTCGCCGCGCCTGAATATTAGTGCGTTCTGGAGACCGTTACAAAAAGACAACATATGCCATCGACCACGCCTGTGCCGTGAGGGCGCGCGCTAATGCCCCACGGAAGCCGACAAACATGTCTGCCACAGCTTTCGTCGCTTTCTCCTCGGCCTCCGCCCCCGTGAGGTCAGGGCGCGGGACGGGGCGAAGTTGTTTGATGTATTCGTCCTGATCCAAAGCAGCATCTCCATTCTCGTTCTTCGTAGACCTGACGGCTCAATTCACGCATGTGTGTTCGTTAAGCTTGCATGTGCCCGCGTGCTCTCGACGCATGCCACGCGGCGATCGATCGGCTCCTCCTTCCCAGCCCCATTGATATCGCCCGCGTTATTGGCCGCAAGTAGCGCCTCCGCTGTTTCGAGATCTTCGTCGCGAGACATGGCTTGCAGGCCGAAGCCACGCGTGGCGTTGCGAAGCTTCAGGGAGAAGGCTCGCGAAGCGCCCTTCGCCCCGGCGCCCGGCTGTAGGCGCTGCGAACAGTGGCGACTTTCGTCGCGCCACTCGAACCCAGGGAGGGCGCGCAACTCAGCTGCCGATCCAGGCGGTAGTGTAAAGCGCACTATGCGCTCCCGCTCTCCAGCGGCATCTGCAGGTTTCCAGTGCGTGGGGCCCTTTAGGAACGATATGCCTATATCAACAAACGCAATTATCCAGTCAAGGTTACATGCGCCATGACTGGCCAGTAGAAACCGGCCTGACCCTCTGGCTGTTCCTGAGAAGGTCTCTACACCAAGGAATCTACGTCCATGAATCCTCGCTGGACAAGTCTCAAGTTAATTGCCCCGACCATTTGCCCCCCTCGTTGTCGGCGAACTTCCACGCGCGCGCGTAACGCAAGGGCATGGCGTTAGATGCGTCTGAAATAGATGCCATGTTGAAGCACTTGTTGTCAGGCCAAATCTTTAACTCGATGCAGAGTGTCTCTCCGACCTGCACTAGGCTGGCTGCTATCTCGGCCTCAGCGAGCAGGTCGTCTTCCTTTGCCCTTTCCGCCCGCTTGGTAGTTGCGGAGACATGCATCCGCATCGCGGCAAAGTCGTCTCTCTGCAATCGACTATCCTGTTGTTCTGCAAGGACAACTTTGGCCATATCGGCTACAATTCACAGTTCTACATATCGACCATACGTTCTGCTATCAAGCGCATAGTTTTCGTCATAGTGAGGGATCTAGGACACATGGTAAAATGAACACCTAAGTTGTGCTAGTGTGCGTCTCCGCGATGACGAGTACCTGGGTCGTCGTGGGCTACTGTAATCAAGACAGTCTGGTCAGATATCATCATAGTAGGTATTATGCAAGGAGGTTCCAGTGTCGAAGTCTCAAGGAGCTCGCGATCACCCTGAAACTCTGTACAACGGGCTTCGAGGACATAGTCTCAAGGTCGGCTTCCGATTTTCCTCGGATTTAAGAGGGCGCCGTGTTGGCGGGGGCACATCTTTCTGGTGCGTTTCCGCAAGTTGTGAGTCACAGCGCGGTGCAAGACCGCCTGCGCTTTCTACGAATTCAAAGAGGTCCTCATCGAAGCCGGCCTGAGGCTTAGATGCTTTCAGGCACTGTACTACCCCTGCGTGTGTAGACCCCGTACTCGCGAATATGTCGAGGACTGCTGGTAGTCGGTGGGCAATACCAGCAAGTCGGCCTGTGACCACATTCTCGATCCTAAAAAAATTCCGGATCAAGAATTGTAGTGCTAGATGCACTTTGGGGGATAGTTAGCTGGGCGTGGCCATGCGCAAATTTCCTTGCTCGGTTGGTAGGTATCCGGAAGTCATCGCAGGCCCCCCTGCAGGTAGACTCGCGACGAAAGCAGGCACTATAAGGCGCTTGTCTGAGGTCTGGGTCTTGAACGGCAGCTTCGCGATTACCGACCAGTGCTATTGCTTGGCCCCAGTCGAGGACGTTGCGAGCAACTGGGCATGGACCGCTCCGCCCACCGCAGTCGTCCTTCGTTGTGGTGGGTCGGTGGTAGGTCTACTAGATCCCCGTCGCGATAGAGGATCGGGCCTGGTGGCGTCGTCTCGGCGCGCAATGCTCGGTTAGCTCTCGGCGCCGCAGTCGCCTGAGCGATGGCCTCCAAGCTGATCTCGCGCATCCGCTGCACTTGTGATGGTCTGACGTTTCCGTCTGCGGCGCCCGGGGGGCCTCGCGGCATGTCCTCGGCGCCAAGACCAAGCCTGCAGCGTTGACCGCGCATTCATGCTGGGGTGCGTTTCCGCCTGTTAATTCGGTCGACAGGTGATTCCAAGAACTTATTCGCGATGCGGACAGCATTGACGAAGAGTGAATGAAGCGTGCTCGCGTTGTCGTGCTGCAGCAAGATCCCCATTGCACATCTGCGCGCGTTCATGGCAACGGTTGCAGCGAGATCCGGATGATTGCGCAAGATCTATGTAAGCTTCCTTATGAGGGTGCTATGTGAGTCCCGTAGCCCTGTGGCGCATTGGTATATTGGAATCTTGTGTGTTCGTACTTTCCTGCGGTGTGCGCCATGCAGATATCTCGTCGATCCAAGTACCTGCGGGTTGCTCACGTATCCAGAATCTGCGCAAGTCGTCCTGAGTTTTGGCAGCTGTGCCGCGAAAGGTAATATGTGGCTCATATTCCTGATGATGTTTCCACCATGTGTTGTAGTAATTGATCGCGGCGTTGAAATGCGACGGTAGTCCGGTCGCACGGCAGGCCGGCTGTAAGATAACAAGTCCTACCTTACATAAACGCAAGTAGTGTAGCATAGACGGTTGCACCTTCCGGATTTCCAGATCAGCGCCAGTTCTCTCATCGAGATTACCACCCGACGAAAGACGGCGCATGGAGGCAAGTTGTGGAATGCCTCCGATTCCACCACAAAGATTCGACATATCGACACCGTTGCGTTGTCCATAACACAGCGTCGGAATCATGTTGAAGATGGTGTTGTGCGCGTCTGCTGGTAGCGCGAGGAAGGCTTGCTCCGGGTCGGAGTCCGGGTCCGCATCGCGCGGTGCGTCGGCGCTGCAAATTAAATATTTCTGAGCCCTTTTAAGCTTGCACCGCAGTCATCGTCTCCGTCCTCAACTTTATGTGGCATCTTTCCTGGTTTGATACCTGCCGCTATGTCAGCCATCTGCTGCGCGCGTTGTTTTTATGCGTGCGCCAGTCGGGCAAGCCGGTTCGGACAGCGGAAAAAAAAACTCGCGCGGCGGCCCGAAGACCGGAGAGGGAGGATCACAATCATCTTGGATGATTCGAGTTTCCTCGCGCTCTGGGCTCGCCCGCGCGGTTGCCCCCAATAATGCTGGCCCGGGGCTTCCCAGGAGGAATCAGCGCGAATATGTTGCATCCCTTTTCAGGAATTGTAAGCGCCAATCGTAGCCAGCGGGCGCGTCCTTGACCTCAGTGTCTTGTGTCGCTTTCTTTCCTGCAAGATCATGCGTGGCTTCTCCTGCGGCCAGGTCGCCGTCCTCTGGGCTTTGTCGTCCAGCTTCGCGAAAGAGGTCGCATTTCGGTCAATGCGAGTGTGTGCGTGTGTTTTATACAGCGTGTCCTCTGTCTTCTTGCGGGGTTGATTGGCCACTGTTTCCAGTAGGCGTTTGGCAAGTGTCACTCGGACTTGCTGCCGCCATTCGGCGCCCTGTTGGTCATGGCCGCACCAGTCGAGTGCGCGTTGAGTAGGGCCCGCGCACTTGCGTCTCCGCACGGTCGTAGGGATGCGACTGCACGTAGTCGCAACCTGCATGTACCACTAGGCTTTGTATCCGTTCGGCTATACTTGAGTCCGAAGTGGCATAAACGAATGCTTCTCGTAGTAAGACGCAGGTCCTCAATCATCTCTTTCATCGGTCGCAGTCTCCACATGTCGCTTGGAGGGCCCATCATGAAAATATGCATTCTCAGCACTTTCGCTTGAGTTACAAAACTGCGTATCCGCCCCCAATGCGCACCCATTATTTTCCCCGGCGCGCGCGCGCGCCATTCCGCTGGCGTGGAGATCCACGGCAGATTGCGACCACCAGCCAACGCAGCCCCCACATGCGCGGTGCCGCTGGCCAACCTAACTTCGGCGCGCGTTATTCCATCACATGTGTATCCACGCTGGCGGAGCCGCGCGGAAAGAATGCAAACATCTCCTATAATCAGCCAGCGAGCAGGCTCTGGCTCACTCGACCGGCAAGCCGAGGGCCAGACATCCTCGGCCTGCCCCCCTCACGGGGCAGAGGGGCCAGCGACTCCGCCATGCGCGGGATAGACTGACGAACGAGCGCCTCCGCCCTGCATCGGAGTGGCACATCAATGGGAGGTGGCGCTGGCGCACCACGCGGCGACCCTGCCAGGGGCGGGCGCATATCATGCCAAACGCCGGCATGCGCTGTGACCTGCCAGCCGACGTCGGGTCGGGACTCGGATCGGGGTTCCAGGGGCACGGCGGCCCACAATTCCCCAGCCACCTCTCGAGACGACCCGCGACGTCTACGCCGGGGGCCCACACCTGCTCGATCCCCTGTTTCTGCTGGTGTTGCATGAAGCGCTGCCGCTCGCAATGAGGGTCGCAATGGGCAGATGCTTCTGGTCCGTCTCCGGGTTGTGATGCTGTGGACGCAGCATATAGCGTCGCCGCAAATGTCCAAATGTCACTGGCGTCATCTCATCGAGTGCTCTCCGCAAGCCAGGGCGATTCCGCAGTTGATTCAACCGTTGCCGCAGGTCCTCGTTGCCCCCTGGTCTGGTGGTGTAGCGAAAGGTGTGCGGGGGGTGTTCTGACTCGCCGGTGAGCCCAGGTCCACGGGCTGGCTCGGACCGCACCGATCCTGCCGTGCTGGCCGGCCCCCTCGGCGCATTCGCGCCTGCCGTAGGGCGGATGCTCCGCTGGGGGCCTGAAGCTGCGGCCCACGGGTCAAAATGGGCAAGCTGCGCCACAGCTGCCTCGATCGCCGCGGGCGCCGCGGCCCCCCCCGGCGGCGGCGCTGGCGCTGGGGGATTCTGCCGCGACATGACGGACGCATTGGATCGCGTTTCCGCGGGATTGTGAGATGTGTCTCCACTGGCACCATTCAACGTGCATGCGCTTGATCCCCCGAGGTTCCTATATGGGGTCATGACTACCAAACCGGAAAGGTTCTCGGGGCGAAGCCATCCCTGATTCAACTCATCCTCCCCTCGCCGACGCGGCGCAGCTGAAGGCCGGGTCGAAGCGCGGCGGGTCGCGCCGCGCCCGATTATTGAACTGACCCGTCAGAGCGACAAGTTGCATGATACATCAAGGCGACATGCGGCCTCTCGCGTTCCCATCTGTAATGAATCTAATTGGCCGAACACCAGAACTTGACCGCGTCGTGTAACAAGAAGAGGCAACGAGATGAATACAACAATTTCCGCGTTCTTTCGGAGCACTCTGGATGCGGTGGTCGCCTGGCAAGGGCACCCATGAATGACTTGGCATTCCGCCGCGGATTATCCCCCGCGCCGCAGGGGGGCCCTTCTCCGTGATCGACGGGGGAAATCACGTGGACAAAGCACGTCACATCTTCAGAGAAGTGGCCCGTCGGTAGAGGCTTTCCAGACCGGGGGGGGGGGGCCTGGCCTGGAGTGGCCATTGGTAGCTTGCCGGCACACGCCTTCGTCCGCTGGGAGGACTTCTGCATCGTCGCGCGCTGCGCTGGCTGACGCGATTCCGCGGTTGACTTCTCCGATTTCCAAGCGATTCCTGTTCGCCTGAATGATCCATCACCCCCGAGATCATCTTCGCCACCAGCGCAATGCAGTCCGTGCTTCTCACGTCGGGGCCCAAACACTTCATAGCCGCGGGATGGCCCGCCGCGCCGATGCGCGATGATGTCCGCAAGAGAAGCCTAGCCATCAACAATGTCGAAGGTCGGGTGCTCACGGATCAATTGCTCGCTGCATCGGCCCGCGCCATCCGCGCGACGAAACGGTCGGTGACGAAGTACCTCGGAAAACAATTATCTCACGAGCACGAGATCCTCGCGATCAGGACGGGGCAGCCGGCTGTTCGACATGGGCGGGCCCCCCTCCCCGATGAGTCGCATGGGCGACTTCTTGGGGGGAGGTTGCGCGCGCGTTGCAACGATCTCTCCGCGTCGTCAGCGCGAGACCGCGCGCGCTTGATATCGCACGCGGCAACGCGATGCCCATCCACATCGGGTATAATGTCGCCATCGTATTCCATTGCGCAGTGCTCGACGGGCCCCTTGCCGCCGCCTCCTTTCTCAGCGTTTCCGCCTCTGTCCTTTTCCAGCGTCCGCGTCGCGTGGCGGCGCGGCTGGCGGCGCGGCGGCGGCCTCGTCAATCTGCTCCGGGATGTCCCCTTGCAGGAGGCGGTGCCTCTGGGGCTGGCGGCTTCGGTTCACTGCCAGCGGCGCATGAAGAAGCTCCAGACCCTGCGCTGGGGCGCCCCGGCCCCTTGCTGCAGGTGCCCTGCAGGGGCGGCCCCCAGCCCCCGCGGCGCGCGTCCTGATCATGAAACTGCCGGGACTGAATGGCCACCGCTTCCGGCGGCAACGGGGCTGACTTGCCGCTGAACTTCGCGGCAACTGCTGCCGCCGTTGGCCACCTGAGCGCTTCCGCGGTTCGACGGGGGGCGCCGTCGATGTCAGTTTCAACTTGGGCTTCCCCGAACTGGCGGAATCCGCTCGGTTCTTCGCAATCGGCGGCAGGGTTGCCCCCGACCGAGCACCCCGCCCCCCCATTTCGAAGACCTGGGGGCAGAGCGGCGGAGTCCGACTCGGGCGCGTCGGTCTCGTCAGTGTCCTCGGAAGAAGGGGCGGGGGATGTATCCGCTGGTTCCCAAGCGCCGTTCGGGCGCCTCAGATCCCCCTGCTTCTGGCTGGCCTTCCGATTGGTCGAGCTAGTCGGGCTCGGGGGCAGGGACGGCGCGGCCTCCGAAGAGGCGGCCGCGTCAGGGGCACTTGTGGCGTTCCCGCTCTGGTCGGCAACGGCTGCGCCCGCTTTGGTTTCTCCGGCGTTTCCGCCGCCCCCATCCAGCATCTCCGCCATTATCCTCCTCGTCTTCGCGGCGCCGAAGGCCATGCCTCTTCAGCTCGCAACGCGCGGGGGGGTAGGTCCAAAGCTGGGCGGCGGCGGCGCGTTTCGTCTCGCTAAAGGGGGCGCGACAGGCCTCCGAGGGCGCGGGCCGCGCGGCATCCGCGCTGTCGCCATGGCGCGGCAGCCGCGGCGTGGCGCGTCGATTGGGAGACCTGATGCCCCGGTCCATGGGGCAGTTTGGGCGGTGCTCCTGCGGCCTACAACGTGCGCGGAGCCTGTATTTGCTGCGAAGCTTGACGCGCCCCCGCCTGGCGCTCCGCCCCTAGTCGCGTCGGCGGGCGCGCGCCCCCGCGGAGGCGCGCGCGACCGCGCCCTCCCCGCCCCTCTCGCAGCGTCGGGCGGTGCACCCGTGGCGGATCTGATTATTAGTCCAGCCTCGGCCGCGCCAGTCGCCCATGCCCTCGCGACCCAATCGGGCGGCGCCCCCGCCGGGCCACGCGAACGGCCTGCAGGCGTTGGAGCTGGTCATGCCCCACCCAATGTCCATGAGGTCTTCGGGCGCAATCGCGGTCGCCGGCCCGATTCTCTGCCCCGGCGCGTTTCCACGCAGCGCGGTCTCTGCCGAGGGCATCTGCCAATGCGTTTCCGCATTTTTTTGGCAGGCCAGCGCCGTGCAGCTCGGCTGGCGTCGGTAGCAATGGGCGCATGCAAGAAGGGCGCCTGCGGATGGGGGGCCGAATTCGGGCCCATCGACGCACTCTACGGGGTTCAGCTTCCGGCCACTCCCCGTTCCCGTGGAATGGCGTCTGCCACGACCCTTGGCCTGGGAGATATCTTCAAACTCGGCTTCGGAAAATTAAACCTTGAATGTGAAGAAGCCTTTCCCGCGCCACCGTCGGCTGCGACGACCGCCCTTTTCCGCGACACTTCCCCCGCCGGCGACGTGCTCTCCGCCATGCCTTACGCGCGCGCCGCGCGGGCTTTTTGATGAACCACCTCCAACGGCGTCTTGCGCGCCGGGGGCCGAGGAATAACAAATCAACGGTTTCCGCGTCTTCGCTACCGGGGGGCAACTCTGACATATCTATCCGTTCGGTTCAATTTGATTAAAACGCGTCAGCATCTGTCCCAGAGTCGACGGGCGAATCTCGAGTGGAGGAGTGGACCCAAAATGCAGTCTGGCTCTCAGGAGCCGCGCGCGATTGAGGGTCAGAAAGCTGTCCCCAGCCCTGTTGCGCTGATGACGTTTAATGGCCTCTGCCCGGTCCAGGGCACTGAGGGGCCGTGGCGAATAGTGCAGTGGCATCCTCTGCGTTGTATGGGTCGCCGGTCCATATGTTACTGGGCGCGGCCGCGTCTCCGCCGGCGTTGGTCATGCATGTATTCGCGTTTCCGCGCCCTGTGCTTCCCAGCAGCACGTTACCGATGTTGCTAGGAGCACGTTCCGCCAGATGCCCAAAACTGCGCACGCGATCAAATAATTCATAATTTTGTTGTTGGGTCCGTGGCATCTGACCGTTGGAGGGGCTGAAGCTTCTGCGCAGCCCCGCCAGGGTCGAACCTTAGGGCTCTAAAGAGCACCGTTGTATGCAAAGCCAACTGAATCAGCCTCAAAGCGGGCCATCTCGAATCTGGCGTGGATGGAGCCCGTTCTCTCGCCAGGCTCGGGCCTGAAGTCTATGAGCGCCGTTCCTGAGGCGAGCTGTCGTTCATCCTCGAAGTCTTCGAGTTGGCGGTCAGGAGGAACATTATGTACGTGGCAGAGTCAGTATGGGCGCCTTGTACTGTCACGCCGTAGTTTATGATCTGGGCAGGGACTCGCATCGCAATGGCGCGAGCTACCCCGCCCAGACCACGCTGCAAGCATGCAGCTTGTTGTTGTGAGGTCATGCGGGTGCTCGTAACATTCAACCACGCATGTACCTCACGAGTAACTTCGACGAGCGATACGTTCTGTGAGGTGTCCCTGCATGGCCCCCCTGCACTATTGTCGTCTGCGTCGTTATGGTTACCACGTTGTCACGTTGCATATATCATATAGCCTATAGCACACCCGCTGGCCATCCAAAGAATCTTGAAACATAACATACATTAAATAAGCATTCCACTAATCGTATTGGGCGCTGTTGGTGGTGGTCTTCGGTGTGTCTATCGCCGTTCGGCGGCGGATTGGCTGTGGCGGTGTGTCCCCATGTTGGTTCAAGAGCATGGGGTTCGCGCTTCCGCGTACTGGAAATGCGTACCTTAATTTATTCCCAAGCTCGTCGTAAGTTGGAGTAAGGTAGCGCGAAGCCGGGGCGTACACGCTTTTCGGAATGGCCAGGCGGATGTCGCCCATAGTGGATATAGCGTGTCCGCTAAGGGCGTCTCCGCCTGCTTGCCAGCAGTCGCGCTCTGACGTCGCAGTGGTGTTGGTGGCATACCAAGCCGTGCCGTGGATAAGCATGGCAATCTACATCACTGACCTCAACGTAGTAGGGCCAGCTCCGCTACCAAGTAAAAGCGATATGAGGGCAATGTAGTAGGAGGTTGAAGATGCGGTGTAAGACGGTGTACCATCCATAAGTGACTAGATGGTTTTGAACCAACACGACTGCGGAGCGAACCCGCCCCGCCCCTCACAATCTCTCTCAGTTCCTTAACAAGGGTTATGTAGAATGCACTGCTACACTCCTCCTCGGCCAGGCAGCCTCGCGCCGCGGCCGAACAGCAGGCATTGAAACGCAAGCAGGCGCCCTCGCGCCTTCACGTCTTTCCTCGGCCGAAACTCCGGCCCAAGTCGTAACTAAACCGCTGCCCTCAAGGACAGCTCACTTCTACCCTCTTGAATCACAAACCCGCACTTGTCCACGAGGAAATCGATCTTGTCGCCGCTCAAGTGCTCCGTCATCAGGTCGGCAGTACTGAGCTCGCCTGGAACCTTATTCAACTTCACAAGCTTCTCGTGGTAGATAGCTTGAACCCATAGATACTGTGTATGTAAGTGCCGCACCTTCCCGGCACCAAGCCTGAGCGCCATGCCGCGCCCGGCTGTCGCATCCGTCTCGATGACTAGGCCTTTCGTCATGCCGTAGTCCTTGCACATGCTTTGAGCGCCAAGTCCCACGCTCGTCCCTCGAACAATCGCATAAAACTCCGACTCGCCACTCGATAAGGCAATCATAGACTGAGTGTTGGCGGTCGCCGTGAGCAGATGAACTCCATGATAAAGTGCAACTCCAGTAGTGCTCCTCCTTGTCAGCACGCAGCCCGCATGGTCTGAGTCGCAGGCTACCGTGATCTCGTCCGGCTCGTCCTGCTGGATGAACCGCTGTACTATTCTCGGCCGGCGTAGCAAAAAGCGTCCGATCCTCTTCACCATCTCCATGGCCACCACGGTCGGCTTGCTCATCCACCTGGCCGCTTCCTTCGCCGCGTAGAGCAGGTCGATCCTGTCCATCGCGAGGTAGTTGATGCGCATGCAGACGCTCCTGTATAGCGCCGACTCTGCAGTACCAAGCGACGCAGATTCAAGCAGCTCCTCCGCCGTCCTCTTGATGCCTGGCGATGTCACCGCCTTGCTGCCCTTGTCGAGTCCGAACTTCAGCTGGCTCGTGACGATCTCGACGTGACGGGCGTCAACTTCCCACTCCAAACGCGGAACGCCGGCCTCGGTCTTGTTTAGCCTGACGATCCTGTTGAGCAGCGTGATCTCCCGCAGGTCGCCGTCATCCCAACCAAGAACTCCTCGAACCTTCACAAGCAATCGCTTGGATAGCTCGGTCTTGAACCACTCCAGAGCGTCGTCATCGCCCTCGCTCACGAAGTCGTCCCCGTGGTAGAACAACAATGCGTTCCTCTCGTCGTGCCTGCACAGGCACGGGCAGAATACGCCGATCTTGAAACCCATCTCTCGCAGCAC
The DNA here is from genome assembly GCA_963575745.1 of Prorocentrum cordatum. NCBI lineage: Eukaryota > Dinophyceae > Prorocentrales > Prorocentraceae > Prorocentrum > Prorocentrum cordatum. The sequence goes on from CAUYUJ010014150.1 coordinate 253,766, forward strand.
CTCCATCACCTTGTCAGCGAAGTTGGCCGCTGCGTCCCTCGTACCGTACATGCTCTTGAGCAGCAGCGCGCAATATCCTTCTCGGTGCCGTTCAGGAGGTAGCTGAACAAACGCTCGTCGCCGAGCGGGACTGTGGAAGTGCGCCCTACTGATATCGATGAACATCAATCTGCGCCTCCGGCAGTCGCCCCGCTTTCGGCTCATCATCTTGCTGAACAGCATCTTGACACCCTCCTGCGGCGGGGTCGCCGAGAACACATCATCCCGGAACATCCCAGCCCTCTGCTGCGCGCTCTTCAGCTCCTTTGCAACCAGCCTGCACCGTATCTCCGGGCGCTCCGTATCGCCCTTGTTGACGTCTACCCACTTGACTGGGATGGGCTTCGCCCTGGTCTCCTCCCAACAGAGAGACTCCGGGACCTCCTGGAGCACCTCCATGTCGTCCATGTACTTGATCTCCTCCTCCCTGCCGGCCCGCGCCATCTTCGCGTCCAGCAGCTGGCCCGAGATATTGTCACGGAGCTCCTCGTACTCCTCCATGTCCCAAATCACGGCGTCCTCCTCGCATGTGACGCCCACGGCGAACGCGCTCAGGTCACCGTTGGCCCTCAGCTGGGCCGTCAGACCCCTGAGGATTGCCGCCATCAGGGCAGGCGGGTAGTTCTGCGCTGGTCGCGTCCTCGCACTGCCAACCAGCGGTACATGGGCATGCCACTGGCTCCTGGGCAGACTCTCGTTCTCGCACCGACGGGATACTTCAGCCAAAATACAGGGTGAGTTGCTCAGCCAGCCGGTGGGCTTGAGGACCAGCCCCATCTCGCCATCGTAGTCGACCGTCTGCTGGCCGAAGCAGCATTGGTGCCCCGTCACGCGTGAGACACCCTCCATCTCCATCAGCTCGACCATGAAGTCTAGCTTCCAACTCCAAGCTTGATCAAGATGTTCGCGCAGGAAGTAGCGTCCTTCTCGCACTTGCTTCTTGTACTGCCTCACGCAGAATCGAAGGTGCCTGATACCCTCGACGACTTTCCGCTCGTACTCCTCCGGGTCGCGGCTCTTGTTAAGGTTCATGATGGCGCTGAACGCTCTGCACATCAGCGACCCAATCAGGACGCACGGCCTCTCATGGTCGATAATCTTCTCGCACAGCACCTGTCGGTCGGGATCCGACAGATCCCACTGCACTCCGTTCTCGTCCTTCAGGCACAGGTCGAATGCGTGCCCCGGGTTGAGGCCATACGACTCCGTCCTGCTGGTGAACTTGCCCGGCCCGAACAGCTCCGACACGTGCGCGCCGAAGAAGCCCAGATCCTTCACGAGGTCCTCGACCTCCCCCAGCAGGTTGGCGTCCATGGTCTGCTCCACGCCTTGCGGCCCGTGGCTATGAGCTAGCCGCTTCAAGGTCGTCCTCGAGCTCTCGTCCATCGCCCCCTGCGGTCCTGGGGTCACCTGGGTCTCGGCCTGCCTCTTCACGCCCGAGCCTGAGCCCCTGGTGAAGATCTCTCCTCCGAGCGCAGCGTGGACCAGCGCGCTCGATACTGAAATATCTTGACCATGCTTAGCAGGTTGAGCTTGCCCAGCTGCCGTCCCTGCTGTGGCCGGTCTAGCAGCCGAGGATGGCGCACTGCCGCTGCCTCCTCCGGTTGCCTCCTCCACGTCGACCGCCTGCTTCTCAGCCGGTCCCTTGATTCCTTGCCGTTCCTCGGCCATCCTTACTCGCTTCCTCATCTCGAAGTCATCCTCCATGAGCTTCGTGATTCTTGCCCTGCAGGCCTCACTGTGGCTGCGAGCTGAGAAGCCCAGGGCGTAGCTCTCGCATCCGACGCACCCCTCGGTCTTCCCGAACTTCTTGATCTCCACCTCGTTGCGGATGTGCACTCGCCTCGGTCCAGGAACTCCTCCTGCACCCGTCCCCGGCCGCAGTGCCCGCGGCTCAACTGGTAGAGGCGCCTCGTCGGACGCCTTCGCGATCGGGAATCGCGCCGCCGGCGCGTCCTCCCCGTCCTTGGTCACACCTGGCACTGGCCGCCATGGTGTGCCCTGCAGCTTCTTCAGAAGCTCGCCATTGTAGCGGTCGTCTCCGGCCTTCCGCTTGACAGCCCTGGCCGCGACCACTCCCGACTCCAAGCCGATGTGCAGCTCCTGGCTCTTCAGCTGCGCGCCCAGGTAGATGCCCGTCAACCACTTGGCGTCCAGCTTGTTCTTGTGGACCCTGTTCCTGTCCGCCGGCAGGTAGTGCGCCGTCTCAACGAACGGCGGGAGCTCCTTACGGTACCTCTTCCCGCGGATCCTCTCGCACGCCGTGCGTCCGTCCGCCCCGACGTCGAACAGGCTGATCACCGCGCCTGCGTAGTTGATGAGCCACGGCACGATTGCATGGTCGTGGCCGATCTTGATCCCATACTGGCGCTACACCGCCAGCTTCAGGGTCCGCGCGACGCCGCTCGCGGACTGCACCGCCCGCTCGATCGCGCCGTTAGCCTGGTGCTCCTCCACCGGGCTCTCCTCCTTCACGATCTTGAAGGTTTCACCCAGCGCCTCGATGACCTTGCTCTTCAGGTCCAGGATCGACGGCCCCTGGTCAATCTTGAAGATGAAGTGCTTCACCGGCGTGCACTCGATGGCCTCCGCCACCCACTTGATAATCCAGGCATCCTTCTTCCCCTTACTCGTCGCGGCGATCGACGCCGTCCATCGCCCCTTGTGCTCGCGCATCACCAGCGTGGGCTCTGCTCGCTCGTCGTCTCCACCGAAGAACGTGTAGTCAATGGAGATCGCGTTGACTAGATGCTCTCGCTCAGCGTCCAGTCGTCGGTGGTCAGCATTGCGGCCGCGTCCTCCCACGCAGTCTCCGCGCCATGCCCTGAACTGCGCGCGCCCTGCCGCCACGTGCATCTCCCGCTCGACCGTCGTCGGCTCGAACGGCCGCGGCGCCACCGTAACCGGTGGGTCGCCCACGTCGTCGTCCTCCTCGTCCTCCAGCGTGGGCTCCACGGGTTCCGCCGCCGCCGGCGCTGCCGCTGAGCTTCCACCTTCTCGCCGAGGAGGGTCCTCGGTGTTCGGTCTCACGGCTGAGCCCGCCGACTGTCCCCCGACATCGCGCTGATGTCTGGGGCGTTCCTCTCCTGGCCACTGACCCTCTTCAGCTTGAGGGTGTAGACTCCACGTCTGATGTGGATCGGCAGCCTCCTGCCGGCCGCGAGGTGCTTCAGGTAGCACTCCTTCGGCCCAAAGTAAACCTCGTGGCACTTCTCCACCAGCTTCGACGCCGCCAGCAGCATGCGGTGCACTCCTGTCGACGTGCACGAGTCGCCTTGTGCTGCCGTCCTCCGTCACGACCTCGATGACCTTCTCGCCTTCGCCCCGCGCCAACTGTCCGTTGGCCGCTCGGCAACTCGTGCCCATCTCGCTGGACACTGTCGGCCTCGCCCGCACGTCCGCGAACCAGGTGTTCGGGACAACGCTCTCCGCCGCCCCGGAATCCACTGCTGCGTAGAAGTATTCTTCCGTCGCATCGTCCACCGCATTCAGCTCTAGGGTGCACAGGTCCAGCCCACCGAGGTTGCCAGGCTGCTCGGTCTCCGGTTCCTGCTTGTCGTTCGCCTCCAGGCTGTTGGCGCCGCGTTGTCCTGTTTGCTGTCCACGATTCGCGGGGCAGTCCTGCCGCTTGTGTCCCCAGCCCCAGCACTGTGAGCAGTAGCCTGGGAATCCTTGCTGTTGTTGCTGGTGCTGGCCTTGCTGTCCACCTGGTCGCTGCCGAGGCGGGTAGGGCGAAGACGGCTTGCCCTTGGTCTTCTCCTTGCTTTTGCTCTTGCCCTTGCCGCCCTTGCTGTCGCCCTTGCCCTTGCCCTTCGGGCTCTGGGTGCCCTTGTGTGCACCTCCGCCTGGCATCCAGCAGTCGACCTTCTTGTGGCCCTTTTTGCCGCAGCTGTTGCAGGTGATGTCCTTCTGGTTGAGGCTGCCGACGTCCATGGGGGTCGCATGGTGGTTCACCTTCGACTCCAAGTAGCTCTGGATCTCCTCGCGCACACTCACGTACGTCTTGAGCTTGTTCGCGTTGAGCACCAGGTGGTCCTTGAGAACGCCCTTTGTCATGCTCACGAGCACCTGCGCTTTGATGTCCTCCTGCCTTGCATGGCTGGCCCGCCTCTCGTAGACGCGGACCCGCTCTTCCCACTTGGCTATGTGGCTGTTCAGCTGCGGGGCGTCGACCGCTCCCGGTTGAATTAGCGAACCCAGGATGTTGCGCTTCCTGCCAGCTCCTTGTGGGTCGAACCTCCTCGCTATCGCACGCCAAGTTTCGAACCCGTCGTTGTCCTTCGTCGCCTGCACTAGATCCAGAGCTTCGCCATCGCAGAGCTGAGCCAACACCGTGTACAGCTGCCGGCCGATGGTCTTGATGTCCGTGTCCTCGTGCTCTAAGGTGAAGATCTCCCCGATCTCGTCTAAGTTCTCTCTCGTGAGCGGCTCTTCCTGATCTTGGACGTAGTTCAGGGCCTCCTTGATGCCCGTCGTCACACTCTCCAGGAAATTGGTCAACTTGAAAGCCAAGCCGCCCCACGCCTTCATGTCGCTGTTGAAGACCGTCGGCTTGCCAATACCCTTGACGTCTACCAACTGCACCTTCCTCTTGGTCGTTTCCTTCTCCAGGATGATCGTCTGCTGCAGCTTGGTCATTGCCTCGAGGTCCTGCACTCGTTGGGCCTGGACCGTGTTCATCAGGTCCCTCTGCCTCGTCAACTCTGTCATGAGTTCTCTCACTTGTGCTGTCAACTGCTGCAGCTGCTCTTCTGGCGTGCTCATTGTCTCGACGGTGTAAGACACAGTCGAACCCTCTCACGCAGCTCCTTGGCACATACTCTCTGAAGTAGTTGCCCAACGTGGCCCCAGTAGCGCTGAAGCCGTCTGATTCTCCAGAGCTGCTCGCAAACTCTCCACCACTGTTCGTGCGCAGACCAGTCACGCCTGCTGCGCCGAACCACACGCCGATCAGCTTTCTCAGAAAACTCGTCGTCGCTATCGGGGCGCCCCGCGCCCGAGGATGTGGAAAGGTTGCCGCTGGATCGCAATGAACCACGCTCCGCTACCATGACTAGATGGTTTTGAACCAACGACTGCGGAGCGAACCCGCCCCTCACAATCTCTCTCAGTTCCTTACCAAGGGTTATGTAGAATGCACTGCTACAAGAAGACTGATCGGGTTTTGTTTTCGGTACGATGGTGGACCGTAAGATCCTCTACCGGTCCACGCAAATTGGGCACCGGCACCTCGAGCTAGACGCTGGCGGCACGCTCGCTATGCACGCTATACAGATATCCTCTGAATCCCCTGTTTATGAATTCATTTACTCCCGCTTCCGCAACCATTCCGGCGGCCTTCCGCCGTTCTCCGCCTCGTTGTACTTCCGTCGGCTTCCGCGAGCAAGCGATGTGACGTAAATTCAAAGAACTTGCACTGGGCCGATGTAGGGCCCCGGAGGGGGCATCCAAGGCCCGAGAATGGCACCTTTCTCCCCCACCACTTGATCGCCCCCCAAAAAATTCGCCCCCTACCGTGATGACATGCGACGGGCTCCGGAAACCCTGTGTCAAAGAAAGGTTGAGTCTCCAGAGGGCGCAACATTTACTTCCGCTGTCTTCGGCAGAGCGTCTGCCACCTCCCGCCGAGGAGGACACCTCTCGACCCCTCGATCCCTCGGCGAGGCCCTGTTGGAGCGTGTTTCCATCCGCGGCCCCAAGGAGGTCCCGACCGTTCACCTGGAGGCAGGTTTGTCCTCGCAGATAATGTGTTAGTCTTTTTGTCCCAGGGCCAGACATGGTCTCCCGAAATTCCGACGCTGCTGATTCAAACATGGGCTCTCGATTTGTGGATGGGAAAACTCCTAAGCTGTTCCTCAGGGCCGACATCGAAGAGAGATATTCGTGCCTGTTCCGGATAAACGCAAAAGTACCGAAACCGCTACCCCCCAGACACACAGAGGTACCAATACCGCTACTCCCCAGACCTCTCCCGGGCTGCGCTCGGACCATAATCTCGCGGCGATTCCAACAGTGGTGGCGAGGGCCTCACAGGGGGCCCATGAAAGACACAAGCGAGGCAAGGGTAGCGGTATCAATTTGAGGCGGCTGGAGGGGTCTGATCTTGATGGGCCCCGAGGAAATCGGTCAAGAAAAGTGGTAATGGCAAATCTGGTAACAAAAATGTCCCTGACTCCTCCTGGAGTCCATCTGAATCAGTTTCACCCCAGGCCCGTTTTTGACTTTCCTGGGCCCCCCACCAGAGTCCGAAAAAAAACAAAAACCTTCTCGCACCCAGAACCTCGAACCTCGCCCCTCTTCCTGCTCGACGGAACCAATGCTGGGCCACCTCGGACTGCCAGCCGGGTCCAAGAGGCAAGGGTAGCAGAAATGATCTCAGAACCCTTTCCTCCTCTGATCTGCGGCGCCCCCCCCTGTCGGGGCGGCCTAACCGACCCCTCCCGTGACGAGCACCTTCCGCGACGTCCCCCGCGCCCTCCAGGCCACCCTCTGGCCGCACACGTACGTCCTGGGGTGAGGCGAGGGGGACGCCACGGAAGGGGCTGGTCTGCTGGGGGTCGGCTGGGCCGCCCCCGACCCTGAGCTCGCGGCTTGCAGCAGGCCCCCGGGCCGCGGCGGCACGAGGTCGTCGGCCCGGCGCTGCCAGCCCGGAGGCAGCCCGCCCGCGCCGCCGAGCTGCCGGGCCTGCAGCTGCGGGCCCCGGGGCGCGGCCTCGCCAGCGGGGGGGGTCCCATGACCCCTCTCTGCGGCAGCTCGCGGGAGGCCCATGCCATCGTGTTGGCTCTTGCGAATCGACGCTGATCGACGCCAGTCGACTCTAGTCGACTCTAGTCGATGCTGAATCGACGCTGACTCGGCGCTGTCTAGCCGATGGCCAAACACGTCAGCGCACACGGATGCACCCTGATTTCGGACTTGAGAGGACATGCGAAGCTCCCATGATTTGCTACCGGACTCTCCATCGAACCATGAAACGATCACGACGGAAATTCTGTCGCTACGCTCAGCCCCTCGGGGCCCCCACCCGGCCCCAGGGCCGTCAAAAAACGACTCAGGATGGAAAACTGGTCCTGGGGGAACAGCCGCGAGACCTGTGGGGGTCGACGTCATGAAAAATCACGACATCGGGTGTCTGGCGTTGGAGCGAAGAGGCACAAGTCATTCATTTTCTGCAGGAGTTGGACACAATTTGCCCTTCTAGGGGGGCGACGCTAATTGAGACCCCCTTCTTTGATCGATGTCCTCCTAGATGGTCGCAAGAGGGCTAGTAGAAGACGAACAACTGCATACAATATTTAACATTCGAAGCTCCGCGCGGAGTTCTTGGCTCTGCGCTGAGCTCCCCTGGCGGCGGCTCCAGCGCTGCCCGCTCCGCGCAACAGCGAGGCAGGTCCAGCGCAGATGCAAGAGATCCGCGCGGAGCTCCGAAAATTGTTCTGCTTGTAGAGCTTTCTCTTCTTCTGAGCTGAGGCTCCCGAGTGGGTCCCACGAAGGCCCCAAGGGGGGGGCGTGCCCAAACGGCCGCCCGCGGGGCGGGCTGGCACGGCCACCCGACTGGCCCGGGCTGGCATGCCAGGGTCCGCCGGCATCGGATCGGCTGATGGGAGATCGGATCGACGGGCAGCACCGACACACTTTGGGCCTGGCGGCCGCGATACCCAGGCCCTCTCGGGCAATGGAAAAATCACGACGGAAAGGTTTAGGCTATGTTCGGCCTCTTGGGGACCTTGCGCGGCCTCGGGACCGTCAATAACCTGCTCGGGATAAAAAACCGGTCCCGTGGAACGGGTCGAGACCCGTGGGGGCTCACGAAATCAAAGACCATGACTTCGTGGGTCTGGGTAGATGCAGGGTGTGCGAGGCGGGTCGGGTGCCCTCATCTTCAGATCTAACAGCCCCAACCTGTCTGGGGGGCGTCCATGGAAGGGGTCGTCCAAGAGGGGTTTTCGCAAATCATAGCCCGAGGCGCGTGCGCGACCCAAGGGGGGACGTGGCCGGCTCCGGAGACCCCAGACCAAAAAACGTTGCCATCTCTTGGGGGCGCATCTTTTGCTTCCGCCGCCTTCCGCCTGCCTTCCGCCGGCTTCCGCCGGAGGACGCGCCCTCGTTTTACTTCCGCGGGCTTCCGCCGCCCTTCCGCCGCCTTTTCAGCCGAGAAGGAGATGAAAACTCCTTCGGTCCTCGAAGGCAAGGCCCTTTCTGAAATGCCTCAGATGTGCGCCGAATCGGGCTGCATCGGCACGGAATCGCAATCGGATCGGATCGGCCGCGCCAGGATGTACAACAGCGTCTTGCGAGCATCGGGCAGCATCAGATCGTCGGAACATCTGGAGGGAAACGGATGGGGCTGGTCGGAATCGACATCGAATCGGATCGATCGGATCGAAATGGACCCTGCATGCGCACCTTCCCAGAGCTGCAACGCATCCAAACAACATCAAGACGGAGGCTTTTCGACGATTTCAGCCTCTGGGCACCCTCGCCGGGACCCGGGGCCATCAACAAACGATGGATGAGAAACTGGGTCCCTGGGGGAACGGCCCGAGACCTCCAGGGGTCCGCGTTGTGAAAAAAACATGACGTTGGGGTCCTCCAGATAGCCACCCGATTGGTCCGAGCTGGCAGGCGCACCTCGCGCGAGCCTGGAGGTCGAGCACCCTTCCCCTTTTTCACGGATCCCTGGGGTTCGGGACACTTTTTGCTTGCTCGCCCCGAGCCCTGGGCTGACGTGCTGCGATCACGCTTGCTATCTCTCTTCCTTTCCCAGCTCTGGTCTCAGCGGCGTGGGTACAGGACCTGTGTGCGCACTTGGCTCTCGCTATTGTGCGCAACGGCTGAGGCGGGTAGACCAGACGGAAGCTGCCTCTCGGGCTCGCCAAACGCGTTGCGGATCTCGGTGAGCCTTCGGCGGACGCGCCTCACGATGATGACGTTGAAGGTCAGCCAGAGCAGTGCGAGTCCAAGGAGGAAAGTGGCATCCGGCGAGTCCTGGGAAATCTCTGGCAGGATAACGCATCCCTCCTCATCAAGGATCAGGTAATCGACGACGAAGTTCTCGACGAGCACGGCAATCAACACAGCGAAGTGAGATATGGCAGCTTCGGCAGGTGGTCGGCGACCACGAGCTGTGCCGCTGTCACTGTCAGCACCAGCGTGAAGATCACGGTCGATCGGTTAGCTGAATCGCCTTGGTCGATCCCGCGGACGTACAAGGCGAGTGTGGTGAGCATGCCAACCACCGCCATGTGGTTGACCACGGACCAAGTGTGCTTGCGCTGAAGACGGAGGCGCAGCACGAAAGTCTTGCCATCGTTGATGACGTCGACATCGGGGTCAAGAACTCCCAGTAGGTCAACACGGCACTGTTGTTGAGACCCGCCACGGGCAGAACCGGTGCACCACTTGATGCATGGAACACATTGACGTACACGGTGCAGTCCTGCACATCGGGAACTGCTGAAGCTCATATGTTTCAAACAACTCAACCTCATTGAGGAATCCCCATTGCTCATAGACGTAGTTTCCCGGGTGCGTTCGCGGTTCGATCGGCGAGGAGGTTGCAAACGGTTGTGATGATGTACTTGTCCTTGGCTACTTTCGGTGAGACGGCGACCAGTAATGGCGGCTCGTCCTCTTGGCTAGAATCGTAGGATAGCATACAGAGAGCAAAGTTGAGCTTGAAGGTGCCGCTGACCACGTCAACATCGTACACGGCGGACGTCGATGCGCGCGATCACAAGATCTGGAAACGCAGCCCAACCACCTGCCTCGTAGAAGCGATCGATGGCGCTGGTATTGGTGAAGTCGAAAAAAAAGGACAAACAGGGACCATCTTCCTCGCCCGCTCTCTCGTCACGAGACCATTCTTTTTGAATCGGCGATAACCAGACGCATGAATGACTCATGCGTCTGCGCAAACTTGTGTGCATAGCGTCGCCATTCGATCCAAAATATCCATCCCCAAAGTAATCATCCTCGTCATCCAACTCGCGGCCGCACTTCACGTCGCGGTACCAGCGAGGTATGTCGCCGCTTCGAGACATGCTCAATCAAGCGTGCAGGCAGAGAGCCAGAGATGTGTGAAACAGAACATTCGGTAAAACTCGAAATCAAATTGCTTGAGCCCAAATGGCTACGGAAGGGCTCGGGTCGTGATGTCTCACGGTGGTGCACATTGGAGGCTGCCGGGGGTCTGAACTGGATGGATATCGAAAAATCGATTAAGGAGGGGGGACAAGGACAAATCTGGTCAAAATCGGTCCCTGGACCCCTCCCAAGGTCCGCAGTTTTTCACCCCGGATCCGTTTTTGACAATCCCGGGGCCCGAAAACGGCCCCGGGAGGCCACGAAAGGCAAAAAGCCTTGTCGAACCGAGAACCTCGCCCGACCTCCCTGCTCGCCAGAACCAATGCTGAGCCACCCCAGACCCCCAGCCGATTCTACAGGGTTCCTCGCCGCCCGAGGCGGCTGGCCCGGGCACCAAACCCCGCGCTGGGCCTGCCCAGACCCGGCTCATCCCGCGCTCCCGCCATGGGCATCGCTTAACCCGGACCCCTCGAATAATGAAAAAATCATGACGGGAGATTTTCGGCCTCTGGGGGCCTTTCTCGGTCCGCGGGACCGTCAAAAAACGGCTCGGGATGAAAAACTGATCCCGAGGAATGGGTCGAGACTACCTATGCGGTTCGACGTTATGGAAAAATCATGTCGTCGGGGGGCTGGGAACCGATCCCTGCCCCCATTGGCGTAGCGTGGCCCCACTGGGCGATTTACCTCGCCCTAGATCCTGGATGGGGATGTAGGCTCTTCCTTTCGAGCTTCGAAGGGCATCCATCCCCAAACTGGGGTGGTGGGATGGTGGGGGTCGGGATATGATCGGCAGGGGTTGAGAAGGACCCGCTACAACGACACTGAGAGCCGGAACGAGGAACGCTGGCGGGAGGCCCGCCACCTGTGTCGGCCGGCCCTCCTCCGATGCCAGCTGGGGCTCCGCGGGCGGAGGGGGGCGGCCGCGCGGGCCCGACCGGTTCGCCGCCTGCAGGCCCGGCTCGCGCGCCCAGGACAGCAGCGCCTCGCTCGCCGCCTGCCGCGGAGGGCCCCCGAGATCCTGGCGTCGCAATTTGCTCGAGCTGGGCGTCTCCGCATCCCGATGAGCCCTGGGACCCTTACAGATCGATCCAGCTCGAAAAGTGCAGCAGAAAGAATAGTTCAGGGGCTCTGGTCGTGAATTCGCGCGATTTCGCCAGTTTCGTCGCGTCGTCGGATCTCAGGGGAGGGCATTCTGTGCGGACAGACATTCCCAGAAAAGCAGGTGGCGACATCCGAACCCTACCCCCGCCAACCATCGGTTCTCCTGAGCGGGGGCAGGGTGCGGATTTAACGATTCAACCACATATTGTGGTCTTAGTGATGAGGGAGGGATCCTGGCAGGATCTTTGGCATGCCCGCTCTGAGCCCAATATGGGAGGGAAGGGAGGGCAAGTGTGATTACACTGATCCTGTGCGCAGGAGTGGCCTCGCCAGGATCGATGCAGAAACGTAGTGGACGCATGCCGCCTCGCGCGCGCTTTCGATGCGCGGCCTGGCCCTCAAAGGGCATCCGTTCCTGGAGGCCCTGGAGCCCGACGACGGGGCCCCGGAAGCCGAAGTCGAAGAAAACGTCGCAGTCACAATGTAATACCGCGGGATACATGTCAAACAGAAAACCCAGCGCAAGCGCTGAGTGGCGGCGAGCGAGGGGGAGAAGTGAGGAGGAAAAGGCCTTCTCAGAAGGCCGCAAGGCTTCTTCAGAAGCCCCCCGGCATTCTGAGAACTGTCCAGTGTCTGCGGGGACGGCTTAGAACACTTTCCACGAGGCCAGGGAACTTCCGAGCCTTCCGAAAAGGACTTCTCCTTCTCACTTCGCCGCCTCGCTTGCCGCCGAGCTGACTCAGCAGGGGGCCTCCCTCCGAGAGGGGCGGCGAGGGCCTCGGAGCACTTCTCCGGCCGGGGGCGAAGCCCCCCGGGACGCCCGCCGTGGCCCGGGGCGCCGCCGCAGGACCGTGCGAGGAGGCCACGTATAGTCCGCAGGCCCTGCGGCCGAGAGGACGGAGGCACCCCGGCACCCCCAGGCAATGCCGCTAAGGCGGCGAAGAGTGCCACGGGACCCGGAAGCCAGGGCACGGAACCGAATGCTGCCAGGCGGAGCTCGCCTCTGCAGCCGAGGATGCGGCCACACCCTGCTCACTCGGGGCGGTTGCCTGAAGATCAGCGGTATGGCGAATACACGCCAGTGAACGCTCAGCCGCCTTCTTGCGGCCATCTTCTCCTACAGGCCCCCGACCGCAAACACGGCATGGCCAACGTGCTTGACGTGAACATTCAGGTGCTGGATGCCCTTTGTCGCGTGCCCAAACGCAACTTTGACTTGAACCTTCCCGAACCTTCCCCAATCTGTCTTCTCGTTGAGCTGGTTCTGAGCTTGAAACCAGAGACCGCTGGTATTTTCATCCCCGCCCACACCCCTGTGACGCTCAGCGCTTGGAGATCCAGACCTGTCCACCCAACCGACGTGCGTCAGCCTGCTCATGAAGCGGGGTTCTCGCCTGAATGGCAGGCCCATGGGGTGGTCGTCCGTTTGTTTGTTTCTCCCTTTTCACGGCGCGATCTGGTCTGCGTCCTCTTCTTCGGCGTCCGACGGCGCACGGCGACGCGGTGTAGCCATAGGGGTCGGCCGGCGGCCAACAGCACTAGGCCGAGGCGGCAGCACGGGCAGGAGCGACGTCGGCCCCGGCCGTGCGCGGGAAAGTAATGCACACGCATGCGCAAAGAGGAGGATGATGGTGAGGAGGAGGCCGAGGAGGGAGTGAGGGTAGCTCCGCCGCCAACATTTCGGCTGTCCCACACGCCGATTGCTTTAAACTCTGGCCCATGCCAGGAAAAATAAAGCACTGGCCACAGAAGGAGGCGCAGAAGGAGGGAGGAGAAGCCGAGAGAGAGGATACAGAGAGAGAGAGAGAGAGAAAAAAAAAAAAAGAAAGAAAGAGAAACGAGAAAGGGGACAGGGCGCCGGAGAAACGATATCATGGACGTCAAGTCACAGCCAAGGGCCCCACTGGCGGGCCATCCACACTCGGACAGTACGAACAGTCCCAATCAGGAGCAAGGAACACTGAAGAAGGGGATTGGTAGGACGATCGTGGCGCACCGAAGCCACTAGCGGCGTCCACCCCCGCGGAACGGAGGGGCAGAGGCTTCTGAGTGGGCGGGCGCCCCGAGCTGGGCAAAGAGCCCGCCTGCACTGTAAAAATTAAATCACGCGCGACCGATCGACACAGGAGGAGAAGGAAAAGCAAACGCGGGAGGCGAGGGGCGGGGGGACGGAGCACCGCACCACTACCATCGGACGCCATCCCCCCAGAGGGGGCCACAAGCCCCAGGAAGGCAGGACCGCACCCGACGACGACGATGACGACGACGGCGACGACGACGACGACGCCGACGACGACGACGACGCCGACGACGACGAAGACGACGACGACGACGGCGGAGGCGGCGGCGGCGACGACGACGACGGGAGAAAAGGGGAAGAGGAAGGAGGGAGGGGGCCGCAACAGCGGAAGGAGGGGGAGACAGGGGAGAGGGGAAGAGGAGGGAGGGAGGAGGCCGCAGCAGCAGAAGGAGGGGGGGAGAACGGAGCGGTCCCCTGCCATCCCGGGCGTGGGGCCCCCAGGGGGAGGCGGTGGGGCGGACCAAACGTGCCACTCACGGACCGGTGCTGGCGTTGTCGCTGGTGTAGGCGCTTGCGTTGGTGCCAGCGTCGGCGCAAATGTTGATGCTGGTGTCGGTGCTGGCGTCGGCGCTGGCGTAAGCTCCAGCGTACGCTCCTGGAACACCGGTGAGCCGCGCAGCTCACCGGTGCGCTGGTGTCGGGGCTGGCGTCGGCGCTGGGGTGGGCGCTGGTGCTCGTGCTAGCGTCGGTGCTGGCGTTGTCGCTGCTGCATGCGCTTGCAATGCTGGCGTCGGTGCTGGTGTCGATGCTGCCATCGGCACTAGCATGTTTGCTGGCGTAGCGTTGGTGCTGGCGTCGGTGCCGGCGTCGGTGTTGGACGTCGGAGTGGGGGAGTCGGGGTTGGTGTTGGGACTGGTACTAGCGACCAGGCTGGAGGGAACACCGGTGAGCTGGGCAGCTCACTGGTGCACCCTTGCTGCTGGCGTCGATGCTGGCGTCGGCGCTGGTGTAGGCGCTGGCGTTGGTGCCGGCGTAGGCGCAGGCCCAAGTACTGGCGTCGGTGCTGGTGTCGGTGCTGACGTCGGCGCCATCGTTGGTGCTGGTGGAGGCGCTGGCATCGATGCTGGCGTTGGTACTGGTGTCGGCGCTGACGCAGGCGTAGCGTCACAAGATAGGTGGGGCAGAATTCCGTGACGCACCAACTCCCTGACATTTAGACTCTGCGCTGGATCCGCAGAAGCTTCAAGACGCATCGTTCATGTCATGAATTTCGGAGCCAGCATCCGCATCTGCAAATCAGGACGCAACGAACATGTCACGAATTTCGGTGCCAAAAAAGTGTGATGCTGGCGCTGGCGTCGGCGCTGGCGTAGGCGCCGGCGTGCGTTCCTGGGACACCGGTGGCCCGGGTGATTAGCTTACCGGCGCGCTGTCGTCGGTGGTGGCCGCAGTGCTGGTGTAGGCGCTGGTGCTCATGTTGGCGTCAGTGCTGGCGTCGGCGCTAGCATGGGCGCTTGCGTTGGTACCGGCGTCGGTGCCGGCGTTGCTGCTGGTGTCGGTGCTGGCGTCGGCGCCGGCGCAGAAGCAAGCGTGCGCACCTGGGACACCAGTGAGCCGCGCAGCTCACCAGTGCGCTGGTGTCGGCGCTGGTGTCAGCGCTGGTGCGGGGACTGGCGCACGTGCTGGAGTCGGTGCTGGTGTCGGCGTTGGTGCAGGTGCTTGCGATGGTGCCAGCGCAGGCGCAGGCGTTGATGCTGGCGTCGGTGCTGGCGTCGGCGTTGGCGTAGTCGCAACAAGCGTGCGTGCCTTGGGCACCTCTGCGCCGAGCAGCTGGCGCCGGTGGTGGCGTCCGCGTTGGTGTAGGTGCTGGCGCCCGTACTGGCATCTGTGCTGGCGTCGGCGCTGGTGTAGGCGCTTGCGCTGTTGCTGGTGCTGGCGCAGGCGCAGGCGTTGATGCTGGCGTGGGTGTTGGCGTCGGCGCTGGAGAAGGCGCCGCCGAGCGCTAGCGCTCTTGGGACACCCGTGCGCCGGGCAGCTCACCGTTCGGTGTGCTGGCGTCGGTGGTGGCGTCGGCGCTGGTGTAGGCGCTGGCCCCCGTGCTGGAGTCGGTGCTGGCGTCGGCGATGGTGTAGGCGCTTGCGGTGCAGGATCCGGACGCGGATTGCAGCGTGCTGGACGGTGGACCGGCCCTGCCGCGCGCTGGATACCCGGCGTGTTGCACAATGTACACCTGCACTCCTTTGAGGTCGTGGGGTGCAGCGTGCTGGAGTCCATAGTGACGCCTCACTCGAAGTGCCCCCAGCCATGCTGCATGCGGTCATCGTCAGGGCGTCGATGTAGATGTCAGTACTGTTAGTCTGGGGAGGCTTCGGCGTTCTCGTCGCTGCTGGTGTAGACGGTTCTGGTCCTCAGCCTTCCCTCGTCCCTGGCTTCCGATCCCGCCCGAACGGGCCTGCGGAAGGCCGCACGACTTCGCCGCCTTGTCGCGGTGGCAGGCTCGCGGAGCCATGTCACAGGGTGCTCGTCTTCCAAGGGAGGCGTTTGATATCTATAGCGAAATGGAAAGCTTGTAAAGAAAAGGAGGCGAAGGCTTGGGACGGTAGCGAGTATTGCAGAATTGTTGACGCATTCGGGCATTCCTCTGGTCCTCCTCCTCCTCATCCTCCTCCTCCTCCTCCTCCTCCTCCTCAGCCGCATCCTCATTCCTTGTTCGCTTTCCTCCGCATCGCACCCTCCTCCTCCTCATCCGTCTCCATTTCCTTCGCTTCCCCCTAATCACCCCCGCCCGAGCGGCCTGCTGAAGGCCGCACGTCTTCGCCGCCTGGCCGCGTCGGGGCGAGGGGCAGGTGGACGAGGGATGCAACTCGAAAGTAGAACGATCTGATGCGATCTCTGTAGTGTGGGTATTGATCTCGCTCGACAGAACATCACGCTATCATGCATCTGAGAACACATTTCTCGTCGATCTGGCCATTGACGACTAAGGTTCACCGATCGAATGTGCCCCACAAGCCTGTGGGGCACCTGCTGGAAAGCAGGGTTCCTGTTTGACGTGTGCGCTGCCCCCAAGCCTCGCAGGTGCGGGTAGGTTTCGAGGAGGCCAGGCCTGAAGACGGAGCGGGCAGGGCGGGCGGGACGGTCCACATCTGGCACGCCATGTGCCCGAACGGCGCCGCTGCGAGCGTCTCGCCTGGAGGTCGCGACAAGGACGCGGGCGGCTCGTCGGCAGGTCGCGGGCGGGGCCTGGGGCACGGGCAATGGTGCTGAACGCATGTCGAAAGAGCTGCCAGCGCGCGCGCGCGCGCCCCGAACAATTCGTCGGTGCGACAAGCGTGGGCCCCTGTGCGCGTAGAGCCTTACGTTTCCTGCGCCATCGGCGCACGTTCGGTCGCGCGCCCCGTCGGCCGCACGCGCCGCCAGGACCACGGAGGCCCGCCCGGAAAGAGAGCGCCAGGCAGACGAACTGCCTCGCAAACAAACGTCTCGGGGCCCTGCACAGCGGACAAACAGCGGCCTGGGGAAAAACTACTATGGGTCAGCACATCGCCCCTCCCTCACGACTGGAAGCCAGGAACAGTACAGATCACCGCCGTCACCACCTCAAAGCAGAACCATAACGTGACGACCGAACAACGCACACCCATATCCATAGGGAGGACGGAGAGGGCTACGGGCGTGGTGTGCCGTCGGATGGGGGTCCCCTCTAGAACAGGAGCCCCCCCAATATACGAGAACCTACACATGTCCCCATAAGTAGTTATCCTCCCTTCGACCCCCCATATGAGTATGGGTGTGCGTTGTTTGCTCGTCAAGACAAAGCGAACAGCAGCGTAATGACACCCCAATCACCACCTCGCGAGCAGCCAGTGTGACTACGCACTGCTAGCGGCAGCGCCCTCACACCAAGCGGAGCTGGCAACGTTGGCGGGGTCAGCCTCACTCAGCCTGATATCCGTCTCGGGTTGATTACCCGAGAGATTCGTGTCCCGACGACGAGCCCGTTCGCAATGATATGTCATATCTTTGTTTTTAGTGTCGCGCAGGAGTCCTTGGCAGAACGTCCCAATCTTCACTGTACGGAGTCACTACGGAAACCGTGCCCAGTCTTCCAACTGTATGCTTGAGTAGGCAAGCGGAAGTACTCGGCACGCCCACCCCTGCGTGCCAAGGCAGAGCTGCCGTGGCCTGCTTACAACTCCACTCCTTTATCTGCTGGAAGCGGCGGCCCCCTCCTCAGAGGACTGGCTCACTTTGGCACGAAATACACGGAGGGCTTCTAGATGGGGGTCCGAGTAGATGGGCTCGGAGGATCGCGCCGCATCGCCAATGCATTGGCGATGCATCGCCGATGCATCGGCGATACATCGGCGACGTCGGCGAAGTATCGGCGACGCTGGCGTGGAGAAAATCGGGCTCCACTTCGGGCCGCATCGCCGATGCATCGCCAATGCGGCGCAATCCTCCGACCCCATCTACTCGGACCCCACCTAGAAGACCTAGAATAAAAAAGGCCGCGCTTGCACCCGGCTGAGTGTGGAAAATCAGACACCTGCACGCACAACCCAGCCGCAACCACCCGCTCAGCTCCCAGAGGGAGGAGGGGTCCTGGGGGAAACGGGCCTCGAACCCCCGCGGCTTTCCCTTGGAACAGCTCTTCGTCCTGAGCCGTCCTCTGAATCTCCTAAGGGGGCCCAGGATGAGGCCCCCGGGAGGCCGAAGAAGAATGGCGCAGAGCAGGGGAGCCCCTTCCCTCAGACCCCTCCTGTCCTTCGTGGCAACCAAGAGGAGCTGCCGCCGCGGAAGGTCACGACGGATATGCCCCTGTGGGACAGGCCTGCCGAGAGAGGCTCGTCTTACCGACAATGCCCTGCACGTGTAGGGGGAGAAACAGCTGCACAAACATAAACGTTCGAAGGGCCGCGCGAATTCCGTGGATCGTCGATGGACTCCCTCTCTGGCGCGCAGGGGGGCCCAGT
Source organism: Prorocentrum cordatum (assembly GCA_963575745.1). NCBI lineage: Eukaryota > Dinophyceae > Prorocentrales > Prorocentraceae > Prorocentrum > Prorocentrum cordatum. Next base: position 271,991 of record CAUYUJ010014150.1, read on the forward strand.
GAATCCGCGCGGACTCCGGCAGTGTATGTTCATGCCGTTATCTATGTCTCGAATGTGGTCCACGACCAGCTCCCTGGGCCCGCGGGGGAACAGCAACACAACTCCTCAGCCCACCGCGGCCACCTCCGTCTGCTCCACCCTGGGCGCAGCGTCCCTCGACTGCCGGCGCCTGCAGGCGGCGACGAACTTCTCCAGGTCCGAACGGATAATGATGCTGACGGCAGAAGAACCAAAAAACATACATAAACATGACATTGCGAAGGTCTATGCGGATTTCTTGAACCGGCGCTGGACCCTCCTACCTGGCGCGCGGGGCGCGCCAGGGGCCGCGCCAGAGGGGCACAATGCCGATCCAAGGAATTCGCGCGGATCTCCCAAAGTTTATCTTTTATGCTGCTTTCCTTCTTCGAGATGAAGAACAGGTAGGCCCCGAATGCCAGCAAGATCAGCAGCCAGGCGAGCCACGAGCTCTCCGCGACCTGCTGAATGACGAGGTAGACGTTCGCGGCGATGACAAGGCAGGCTATGGACCAGCAGACCGCCTGCCAGCCCGGCGACAGCACGTGCTGACCCATCACTCTCCTGTCAAAGACCATCACTACACCCGCCGATCCGATTCCCCCTCGCCCGCCACCCAACGTCTCTCCATGAGGAATGCCAGATATGGTGTAAAGCCCCCCTGGAGCCTGTTTTTCTCTCCCGCGATAACGGCCGTCACCGGCACAACCCTCACACATCCCCACCCCTACTCCTACCCTGAAAAAGTCAAACTTCGCCCTGTCCATGAATAGCCAAGGACAGCTAGAACTAGCATGCAGGTAGGAATCTGCCACGGAAAACTAAGCACAACGTAGGTGTGTACACGAAAGCGCCTCTGCACACCATGACGCCTGTGTACACCACACTGCTGGTTCACACCACAACGCCTGTGTACATCACAACGCCTGTGTGCACCACAATGCCTGTGCACACCACAGTGCCTGTGTGCACCACAGCGTGTTTACACCACGTTGCCTGCGTACACTACAATACCGCCCTTCGTACACAACATACACTGCGTACACAAGATGAACCGTTGTACACCATAGCTGCCACTGCAAGGGCATCTGCTTGCACAACAACGCTTGCGTACCCCCCCAATGCTTGCGTACACCACGGCAGCCGTGTGCACCACAGCGCTCGTCTGAACCATAGCCCCTGTGCGCACCACATCGCCTGCGTGCAACACATCCGCTGCGTCAGCACCATGTATGTGTGTGCGTGTGTGCACCACAGCGCCTGTACACCATCGTGCCTGTGCGCACCACAAATCCTGCGCACGCTTTCAAGGAACCGACGGGCCCCATGTCCAGAAAATCGCAAGAAACCGAACATATCAAACTCAAAATGTTGGTTATCTGTCAATATTGGACTTTCTGGCCCAAGGTACGGTCCCCCTATGTCCTAGGCCCACAACGCCTGTGTACACCACAATGCCTGTGTGCACCTCAGCGCGTGTTGAAACCGCGTTGCCTGCGTACCCCACAATACCGCCCTTCGTGCACAACATATACTGCGTACACCAGATAAACCGTTGTACACCATGGCTGTGACTGCAAGGGCATCTGCTTGCACAACAACGCTTGTGTACACCACAATGCTCGTTTACACCACGGCATCCGTGTGCACCACGGCGCTCGTCTGAACCACATCGCATACGTGCACCACATCCGCTGCTTCAGCACAATGTGCGTGTGTGTGCACCACAGCGCCTGTACGTACACCATTGTGCCAGTGTACGCCACAAGCCCTGTGTACACTTTCAGGGGACCGACGAAGCCAATATCCGGAAAGTCGTATGGAGCCGAACGTATCAAAGTCATTATGTTGGCTATTTTGTGCAATGGAACTGTATGGCCCAATGCACGGACCCCACTGTGCCTTGGGCTCACAACGCCTGTGTAGGGCATACTCCCTGTGTGCACCTCAGCGCCTGTACACACAATAGTGCTTGCGCACGCCTGAGATGCTGCAGTAGCATATATGTGTGCACCACAGACCTGTGTACACCACTGGGCGCGTGTGAACAACCATGTCTTAACACAACAGAGATTGCGTGCACAACCATGCCAATGAGCACCACTGGCGCTGCTGCATAAGGAATATGTCCGCACCGAAACGCCTGTGTACAACGTACATTACAACTTTTATGTACACCCCGGCAGCCATGTGCGCACCACAGCCATTGTGTTCGCCAGAGCGCCTTTGTACACCACAGATGCTGCAGCAACTGAAGGTATGCACAACAACGCCTCAGTGCGCGTGTGCCCAAGCCGAGATAGGTCTTTAGAACCCCCAGCAATGGAAACATCTCAGAGTTTCGGCGACCTTGATGACGGACTGGGGTCCCACCAAGTGGACAACAATTTCTTATCCGCGGCGCCCGCCACACAGAAACGACGACGACGACGACGGCGAGAACACGGAGGAGATTATGAGCAACGCCTTCGGCGAAGATCGATATTGCAGGGTCGCCCAGGGAGCACAATTCCCAGGGAGAAAGAACTCCACAAAAGAACCCAGCCCGCCCAATGATAGAGAGAAAATAAATCTCCGCCGCGACGGAACCGACGACGATCTCGACTACGATTACAACTACGATTACGATTACAACCACGACTACGATTACGACTACAATCGCGACTACATTCACGATTGCAATCACGATTGCAACCACGACTACAGTCACAACTATAACAACAGCCGCTGACTTCAATTGCAATCCTCATGAGGAGATGCTCACAAATCTTCTCGCGTGTAGGGTAGCCCTTGCTGGCTCATCCCCTGGGAGAAAGAATCCCCCCAACTGATCCAGCCCGCCCAACAATAGAGGAAAGTAATCTCCGCCGCGACGACGACGACGACGACGACTACGAGAATGACCACGAGGAGGAGCAGGAGGAGGAGCAGGAAAAGGGGAGGAAGAGCAGGAGCAAGAGGAGGAGGAGGAGGAATCTCCGAGGGTGGCCTCCCTTATTAAGCGTGGATGGTGTAAATTTCATAGCGCGCATTTTTCGGCCCCACCATGATTTTCGCCTGCGTTGGGCTCCGAAAGATATTTGCCGCCGGCCCTCACGACATGCCGGCTTCTATCGCCGGCGCCTATGAATACATATCGTTCTGACGGTTCATGATTATCGGCATGTGCATCATCGACGTGTTCGTCCATTCTGCAGCAGCCCCACTCGCGCATGGCACGTGCCCCACGCTTGTTTACATTTGCTCGCGTAGGGAACAATCACACGCTTTGACCAACATGATTTGCGCCACGTTTTTCGAACATGCTTTGAAAGGCATTGTGGTACTGCTGTCCGTGTGAATGCATGTTGATGTCACTTGCGCGCGCGTGGAATACGCGCTTCTGTTTGTGTGCATTCGTACGCCGCGCATCCTGCCTCAGGCGCACTGGGGGCCATCACGTCCATGTATAAGTTTAGCGCAGAATCTTCGTCATTGGGAGTTTGGGTGATCTTGTCACCACCACCCTCGTCGCCCTCCTCGTGTTCATCATTGTCGCCATCATCACCATCATCATCAGCAGCATCATCAGCATCATCGTCCTCATCATCATCGTCGTCATCATCACGATTCGCATCATCAGCATCATCAGCTTCATCATCATTATCTATATCATCATTACCATCAACATCAGCATCATCACCATCACATCGCCATTATCATCATCGTCTTCATCATATCCATCCGCGCCCAGCACAGCCCTTCTCATCATGCCATCGTCGTCAGCATAATCTCATCGCTTTGACCTCAACACCATCGTCACCAATATCATCACAATCACCAACATCAGCAACGACCCTACGGACCCTGGCATAATTTTCGCCGCGGCGTGGCACACCCCACGACGTTTCCCCCCCTCCACCGCCCCCAGATTGATAACGGAATTAGAATAGTAGGCGGACGTTGGGCAACGTTCCGTGGCCGAGGGGATGGATGGGCGGTAGTGGACCAAGTCTGGCGAAAGGGAGGGATACTGGGATGACCGCGGGGGGGGCCAAGGGGATAGGGGTTCACACGTGGATGCTCGGGTGGCTGATACATGGCCAAAACACAGAAGTGGGCTAGAAGTGTCCTAAGTGATTTATGATCTTGACTAAATGGGCTGCGCCCACTTAGCGAATGTATCGAACCCACCGTAGCCACTCAGGGCACTCGTAACCAACTGAAGATTCCTTTTTCGCCTGACAAAACCACACCTTACCGTCCAACTGCACCCCCCCGATCCCCTTCGTAACCCACCTGGACATCCCAGTAGTAAACGGGGTGTCGCAAATCGGCTGGCGTAGCTGGTTTTCCTGGCGCCTTCAGGCGCCGGGAGGCGCCTATGTTCCAATGAAGATGCCCAATCGGCGGACCCGAAACAACCTGAATGCAACAGAATTCGTAATTCCCCCTTCCCCGAAATTGTTCCCCCCTGGCCAACACGATTGAAGGTGAGCGCCGGGCAACGACGATCCACGGCCGGGGTAAAGGATCGGCTGGGCGGTCGTGCGCGAGGGCCCAGTCTCCTGTCCGCGTTGAAGTGGAGCACTGGCAACAGCGCGAAGGGCAGCTGCACCGACTGCAGGATGTTCAGCCACTCGTTCGCAGTGTTGCTGAGGTTTGGCGTCGAAGACGCGAGCAAGGCGACGGCGACAGCGGGCCCCAGCGCAATGGACCGCGTGAGCAGCGTGCGCACCCACATGGGGACCCGCCACTCCATGAAACCCTCCATGACGTACTGCCCCGCAAAGGTACCAGTCATCGTGGACGCCTTTCATTGTAATTATTTGTATCATGTTAAACGCTATGTATGGATGTATACAGATCCTCATGTATACACATATATATACATACACTAAAACCTCACGCGGGCGCCACAGCTAGGCCATCATTCTCGTTTTCGCTCGTGTCATGGGCGACACTCCGAGTCTTCCCGCGTGTGGTTTTTGCGGAGCCTCCGTCCGCGGCGGGCTGGGGGGGCAGCGCGACACGCGAAAAACTCCTCGGCGAAATGGAAGCACTGCCGGGAGCGCCGCGAGTCGCGGTGACGGCGGGGCCGCGGACCGACTGGAATGGCATCGCGGGCCCCTCAGGCGCGCATGCAGTTGTGGCCGTGCAGTCGACATCTACGGGAAGTGCTACGGGGAGCACCTTGTCATGCCTCCCGGGTGCCCACATCACTGGTGCCGTGTCGTGTGGTTTCTGGCGCTCGTCGTGCTGGTCGACAATTTGTGTTCAACTTTGTCACGTTCTTCGTCGCCCGCTATGCTCCCTGTTAGAGATCTTGGAGGTTTGCGGCGGGCGTTTTGCTCGCCTCGCCAGAGTGCCTGCATCACAACATCGTGGTTAATCTAGTGTGTTGTGCAGTTGGTAGCCTTATATGTATAAATCTAGCACCCCGCAGCTGCGGATAAGAGTGAGGAGGCGGGAGCGGGGAAGGTCGCGGGGTGGGTCGCGGGTGGGTCGCGGGG
>CAUYUJ010014150.1:280000-297500 GCA_963575745.1 Prorocentrum cordatum
GCGGGTGGCGCTACTGGGCTGGGCAAGAGCGTCGGCAAGCCGAGCACGCGGAAATCTCCCAAACCGTCAAAATCCGCGAGAAAAAACGTGAGTTGTGCGTCCTGCTTTTTGTTGTAGCGTCTGGGAACCCTCTTGCAGCGTCTGGGGGGCTGCGTGGGCCGTCTGGGAACCTTCGTGGAACCTGGTGGGCCGTCAAGGGGGTGACCGCAAGCGTCTGCGAGTGATTTTCCGGCGGCTCGGGGGCGACTCGGTGCCTTGTTGGGCTGTCCTGGTGGTGTCTTGGGGCGGTCTGGGGGCTTCTGTGGTGCTCCACGCGCTCCTGGGAGGAGCCCCTTGAAGCCGTCTTGAAGCGGGTGGTGGTGCTTCTGGGGCGTCATTGGTGCGTCGGCAAGTCGAAAAGGCGGGGACCTACCAACAATGGACAACCGAATGAAAGCAGTTGATTTTTGCCTCCTGGGGCCCTCTTGGGGGCCGTGTGGGAACCCTCTTGGAGCGTCTGGGACGGTTTGGGCCATCTGGGACCCTCCCTGGAGCGCCTCGGGGGCGTGGTGGGCCGTCAGGAAGCGACCGCGGGCGCCTGGGTGTGGTTCTCCGGCGACTCGGGGGCGACTCGGTGCCTTGTTGGGCTGTCCTGGAGGTGTCTTGGGGCGATTTTGGGGCCTCTTGGGTGTTCTGGGCGCCCGTTGGGGGGAGCCCCTGAAGCGGTCTTGAAGCGGGTGGTGGCGCTTCTGGGGCTGGGTTGGTGCACCGGCGAACCGAAAATGCGGACCCCCCCCCTAAACAGCAAAAACTGAGTGAAAATAAATAATTTGTGTGTGTCCTGGGGCCCTCTTGGGTGCCGTCTGGGAACCCTCTTGGAGCGTCTGGGGGGTGTTTTGCGCCGTCTGGGAACCTTCGTCGAACGCCTCGGGGGCGTGGCGTGACGTCAGGACGCGACCGCGGGCGCCTGGGATTATTTTTCTGGCGGCTCGGGGGCGACTCGGTGCCCTGTTGGGCTGTCTTGGAAATGTATTGGGGCGGCTTTGGGGCATCTTGACTGTAGCCCATCAAACCGTCTTGAAGCGGGTGGTGGTGCTTCTGGGGCTGGGCCGAATCATCGGGAAGCCGAAAAGGCGGAACCATCTAAAGCATCAAAACGCAATTAAGGGCAATCAGCGATTGGTGCTTCTTGTGGCCCCTTTGGAGGCTGTCAAGGGACCCTTTTGGACCGTCTGGGGCGTGGTTTGGGCCGGCTGGGAGCCTTCGTGGAGCACCTTAGGGAGAATGACTGGCCGTCTGGAGACGACCGCGGGCGTCTGGAACAGATTTTCCGGCGGCTCGGGCGTGACCTGGAAGTGTTTTGAGGCGGCTTTGGGGCCCCCTGGATACTCTGAGCGCCTCTGGCGGCAGCCCCTGAGACCCTCTTGAAGCGGGCGGTGGTGCTTCTGCTGCTAGTTTGGAGCATCGGCAGTCCGAAAAGGCAGAAGCAACAACACAGAAACAAACACCATAGAAAGCACATGGGGCCCCCTTGGGCGCTGCCTAAAAGCCCTCTTGGGGCGTCCAGTAAGCGCTTTAGGCTGTCTGGAAGCTGTCGTGGAGCGCCGTGGCAGCGTGGTGGGCCGTCTGGAGACAACCACGACCGCGTGGGAGTTATTCTCCAACGATACGGAAGCGTCCCGTGGCTCTCGGAGCACCTCTGGGTCCCCTGGTCCTTCCATGCGCTGTCGCCTCCAGCCCAGAGCCCCCAGGCCTCCTAGACGGGGATATGTTCTAAGCTGCTCGAAGCGTAAAGCTATTATGCCCCAGCGCCTTCTTTTGCTTTGGGGCATAAGAACTGATATGGCTGCTGATGTTCCCTCCCTTTTCACCTCCCTTTCCGCCGCAGGCGGACTTGACGCAGCAGCGTTTTCGGTCCCAGCCCCGGCTGCAGCGACGCAAGGGGCAGGACGATGACCGCGACGACGACGACAACGACGACGAGGAAGTCGAGGGCGAGGACGACGGCGACGAGACTAACCAGACCAGTCAGATAGAATAAGCAGACCAACCGGACCAGCCGGCCGTTCGGACCTGCGAAGCACAGACCAGACTGAACAGACCAACCCGCCTGGACCGACCAGCCAGCCAAACTAGCCAGGTAGACCAACCAGACCAGGCAGACCAACTAGCCGTTCAGACCAGCGAAGCCCAAACCAGACTGGACAGACCAACCTGCCCAAACCAAGCAGACCAGCTAGACCAGCCAGTCAGACCGGCCAGGTAGACCAACCAGACCAGTGTAAGTCGCATTTTGAAGTCTAAGCCTCAAGCTTTAACTTGGTATGTTGAAGCTTGGACAGGCGCGTCTCACAGATAATTCAGAGATGGCTCAAACACGGCCCCGCAAGGCTCAATACCAATAAGATTGCTCAAGAAGGGCCGGCGATACGAGGCGCAGCCCGTCAAGATATGCAACTTGGGTCAGAGGCGACCGAATAATATAACTTCACGTTTGCTATTGAGCCTGAACTGTCTGCCAACATTATGATGCCCATGTAGTAGTACGCTGGCGTTACTTGATTTCCCATGGACGCTGGTAGTAATCGTGACACAATACGTGGCCAGTGACCTTGTGTTTATCCCATCGCTCGCACTTGTTTGGTTTACCCACATAGCGCTTCGCGGTCACGAAAGGATGCTTGCAGTCTGGATTTTTGGCACGGGCCCGTGCGGGCAGCCATGCAGATAGCACAGAGCCCACGTGGGTCGTGCTAGAGCCAACAATGGCTGCGGTCGTTGTTCTCGTTTCTGCCACCATTTTTGGGCGCAGCTGGTCTGAAACGTTTGATTTCCCCCCTCCTTCTCTTCCGCAGAGAGATGCCATTTAACAAAAACACATTGCGCCAGACCAGCCAGACCACCAGAAAAGCATTGCTCCTAGGGGGGGGAGAGTTTAACACACGGTAATCGTCGTACCAGTCCTCGTTTTCTCAGCTTTCGCCTTTCTCGCCTTTCTCGTCGCACTCGTGATCATACTTGTCGTGCTCATCCGTGGTCTGCCTTCTGTCTCCCTTCTGTTCTTTGTCCTCTCTCCCCCATCACAACTTCGTTGTCCATTCGGCTTATGTTCCATCGGCTTCCGCACCAGACCCAGATAGACACCGGCCAGACCAACCAAACCAACTAGACCAGCCAAAATGCCCATCAAAAATTGCAATGCAAAACAACATGCAAAGAAAAACTGAGTCGCAATGCAATACAAACATAAACAAGCTGCACTTTGGTCGTAGTGGTCGGCGCTGCCTCCCTGGACCTCCCCTAAACCACTCTCGCCCGAATCCGAATCTAAAACTCCAGGACGAAGCTCAAACCAGACCAACCATACCAGCCAAACCAGATGCAAACAACACAATGTACTGCACAACAAACAACTCTTGGTCGGTGGTCGTAGTGGTTGGCGCTGCCTCCCTAGACCTCCCGTAAGACACTCTCGCCCGAATCCTGAGCTAAGGCTTCAGCACTAAGCTCAAACCATACCAACGAGATCAGGAAAACAAGATGCAACAAAAACTGCAATGCAAATCAAACACTACAAAGCAAAAACAACAACTGCAATGCAAAACTACGGTTCTGCGGTGGTCGTAGTGGTTGGCGCAGCCTTCATGGACCTCCCCTAAACCACTCTCGCCCGAATCCTACGTTAAGGCTTCAGGACAAAGCTCAAACCAGACCAACCAGACCAGCCATACCAGATGCAAACAAAAACTGCAGTGCGACAAACATCTGCAAAGCAAATGAAGATGCACTGCAAACAAAACCGTTTTTCGGTGGTCGTAGTGGTTGGCACTGCCTCCCTGGACCTTCCCTAAATCACTCTCGCCCGAATACTAAGGCTCCAGGACTAAGCTCAAACCAGCTTCAAGCGTAAGGCTGAAGCTTCAAAGCTTGCTCTTTGGAAGCTCGGCGTCCCGCCGTGCACTGCACGGCTAAGAGTTATATATGAAAACATAGATACTAGACTGCAGTGGCGCTTCGCGCCATGCACCTTGATCCTTGAAATTTGGCATGCAGGCGGAATAGAAGGAAGGTCAAGCCGACAATTCAGCGATAACTCCTTGTTGCCTTTTCCAGCATCGCCGCTATAATAATGTTATTCGTTTTTCTTCCTCCATGCTTCTTTTTCTTCATTTTCGCCATACCCTGCGCATTCTCCTCATCCTCCTCAGCTCTTTTTTGCGGAGGCTCCTCCTTGGAGAGCTTCTGGGGGGCCTCACAACAGTTTTTCAGGCTTTCTTAAGGCCTTCTAAAGGCCTCCTGGGCGTATTCTGGGCGCCGCTGGGGGCTTCCTCGGGCCACCCTGCCTCCAACCGCGGTCTCCCTGAACGACCGGGTCACGATTTAGAATGCTTCGGAGGGTGTCTTGTGGCCATCTTGGGCCGCCATGGGGCTCTCTGAGGGCCATCTTGGACCCGTGCTGTGCCGTTTTAGGGCTCTCTTGGACTGCCTGGAAGCCCTTTCGGATGGTTGTGGCGCGATTTTGGAGCCTCCCAGGCGGCTTCGGACGCCCAGAAGACCGCCGTCTTGGAGCGTCGGGAAGCCGAAAAAAAGAACCCCAAAATTCACCGACAACCAACAGAAAGTCAATGACTTTTGCCTCTTAGGGCCTTCTTGGGAGTACTCTTGGAGGCCTCTTTGGGGCCGTCCTGGAGGCCTCATCTTGAGGTCACGTCGGTCACTCTTGGAGCGCTCTTGTGCTGTCTTGGGGGTTTCTGGGACGTCTCCGATTACCCCCCTGATCGCCCTAGATGTGCTGGAAAGGCTTGGCAAAACGCCCTGCGAAGCCCGGGGGGCCGCTTCGAGGCCCGTCCGGAAGGTCCCAAAGCCCCAGATCTCGGGAGTCCGGTGTTGGGGGGGGAGGGGGGCCGCCCGGGCTTATAAACATATAGGAAGAGGAATATAAAGCTACACATAGAAATATGGATGAACAAGTACATACACATTATGCTGAAACATACATATGCAGATGTATATAAAGGTATGTGTGCACTTGCGCGCGGGCATTCATTCTCAACCGCGGCGCTGTCCGGACAGGCGAGAGCGGGGAACAGGAGGGTCTGGGGCCCCTCCAGGGCCCCCAGATCTGGCCAAGGCCGGCGCGCTCCCCCAAAACGCCGACCACGGTGTCCCCGAGTCGGTGGCAACTCATGGGAGCATCCCATGCCGTTTTGCTGGCTCTTGCGCATCGATGCTGGCCGACGCTCATTGGCGCTAGTTGACGCTAAATGGACGCTGAGCGAAGCTAAATCTGCGCTACCCCGTCGATCCCCAAACGCTAGCGCACGCTAATGCACTCTAAAGACGGAATTTCGAGGGTTCACAGGGCTCCCATGATTTGCTACCGAATGCTTTCAAACGATCGAAATGTCGGCCACCGCCCAATCGATTTTCCAGCACTCGTGGACGCCTGCCCGGCGGCCAGAACGCCGAGAGCGAAGAGGGTCCGCGCGAGGTCGCCGTGCCGACCGAAGAGCTTCACCAGCGCGCCCGCCGCGCTCTCGAGGCCGATCTCGCTGCAGAACCCGGTCGCGCCCTTTGCTCCGCAGGCCTCGCAAGCTAGGCCCTGGCACTGATCGGAGGGCTTGCTCACGTGGAAGACGCAGGCCAGGGGGCCCACGTCTCCCGCGTTCTCCGCGCACGCGGGGTCGAAGAAGCCGTTCGCGAAGGAGGTCAGCAGGGCAAAGTTGATGGCAGAGGATGAAAAGACGGCATCAGCATTCAACTTTCGGAGGTCCCCGCGGATTTCTCTGGATCTGCGCTGGATCCCCCCCCTGCGCGCTGAAGGCGTTGTCGGGGGGGCCCAGTGCCGATCCGCAGAATCCGCGCAAATCCCCCAAAGCTTATGTTTCTGCATATGCCGAGTTTTCTTCTTCGAGATGAAAAAGGACACTGCGAGGGCCACGGCACTGTCCAAGAACATGTACTTGTTCGCCTGGCGCACGTGCTGGTCGTCGGTGCGGTCGAGGTTGCGCTGCTGGACCAGGGCGCTGTGCAGATAGATGTTGTGAGGCATGATCACCGCGCCAATGGTGCCGACCAGCTGTACAACGGCATAGATGGGGGCCTGGGGCACGAAGCCCTTCAGCATGTCCGCTGCGGGGGGCACATCGAGGCCCCAGTTAAGCGAGAAACACACCATCATCAGGACAATGAGAACAAAAATGAGCAACTCCAGCAGGCGCTTCCCGAGGTAGTGCACGAGCATAAAGGTGAAGGTGTCGAGGCCAGTGACTAGGGATCCAAGCCAGAGGGGCCAGCCGAAGAGCGTCTTGAGGGCGATCGCGCTGCCAAGCACCTCCTGCACGTCCGAGCCGATGATCGCAATCTCTGTCATCACCCAGAGCACCCGAGAGGTTGGTCGGGAATATTCCTGCCGGCACGTCTGCGCGAGGTTCAACCCGGTAACCACGCCCAGGCGCGCGGCCAGCACCTGCAGCAGGAGCCCCGCCGCGGTGCACCAGAACAGCACCCAGACCAGGCTGTAGCCCGTGTAGGCGCCGCTCTGCAGGTCGCTCTCCAGGTTGCCCGGGTCCAAGTAGGCCAGGCTCATGAGCCAGCCTGAGCCGGTGTACCGCAGGAGCGTCCTGAAAGAGAACAGGGTACCCGCTGGGTCCTTGGGCACGAAATCGGCATCCTCGTTTGCCCCTCGCTCCGCTACGACGGGCAGTCCTGAGAGAACAGAGCCGAACTAGGGTGCGAAAAACGGTATCAAATAAACTCTTCTGCTGACGGGGACGCCTGAGCCCTGGGCGGCTGCAGAACTCATACCCGACGGTGCACCGTAGGGATATGAACTTTCCAACCGGCCGGGAGGCTGGCGTCCCCGACGGTGGAAAAATATATGTTCTACATTTCTTCGCCCCATAACAGAGTGCCAACACCGTTGCTCTCCCTGGGGCCTCTATAGGGGCGCGTCCTGGCCAGGATTCCCGCGGCGAGCCCAGCCGCGGCGACGGGCGCCCCCCCCCCTTTCGTTCTGGGTTCAGGAAGCCAGGAACGGCGAAGATGAAAAAAGGGCATCGGTGTCGGTGCCGGCGTGCGGCGCGCGTGGAAAACATGGCAAGACAATACTCACACTGCTACTCCATAGACCACTCCCCTCCCGATGTGCGCTCGGGCGAATATTTCGAAACGAATCTGGCCGCGGCAACGACAGTAGGGTAGCTGTGTCAATGCATGTTGTGTGTATGTGATTGCGTTTGTTGTGGTAGTGTTTGTGCTTGTGTTTGTGTTTGTGTTTGTGTGTTGCGTTTGTGTTTGTGTTTGTGGTTTTGCTTGTGTTTGTGTTTGTGTTTGCGTTTACGTTTGTGTTTGCGTTCGTGATTGTGTTTGTGTTTGTGATAATGTTTGTGCGTGTGCGTGTGAATATATATATATATATATGTATATCCCTTACTCGCCGCTGGCCCTCTCGCCTGCGGCTGCGACGCAACAAGTGTGTGTATATCAGTTTGCCTGTCTGTCTGTCTGTTTGTTTGTTCGTGCGTTTGCATGTGCGTTCGTATGCGCGTTTGCAGTCAGTGTTTGTTCTCGCGTTTGCATGTGGGTGTGTGCTTGCACGTGTGCGCGCGCGTGTGCATGCGAGTGCGGAAGGGGGGCAGTTCGTCGGCGCGGAAGGCTGAGGAGGCGGAAGTGCAGGTGAAGGGGTGCAGGGCCCAAGCTGTCGCGATGGATGCGGACGATGTGGAGGACGAGGAGGAGGAAATGGAGGAGTCCCACGGAACCACGGCTCCCGAGGAATCGAGTGCCGTTTCTCCAAGACCTCCACACCGCTCTTCTCTCGCTGGCGAACCCCCCGCGTTGCGCCCGCGTGGGCCCGACGTGCGGGATCGCTCAGTTTTCTTGCCCAGTGCCACAAATCGTGGCGCTATTGGGAGGCAGGAAGGAGAGGAGGGAGGCTCGGGGGGCCCCGTTCCTTTCGGCCCCCCTCGCCGACGTCGCGCCCGTGTGGGCCCGACCGAACTCAGGACGCCGATTCTCGCACTGCTATTGCCGCATTTCGCGGCGCCCCCCGCCCCCCTCCCCGGGGGGAGAGGAAGAGGGCCCGGACCATGGCAGCGATGGCGGTTACAGAAACCTGCGGGCCTCCCCTGAACCTCACCAGGGCCCTGATGGAACCTCCACATCCTCCGGACCTGGTAGCAATGGCGGCGTCAGAGCCCAGCGGGCCGAACCTGGTAGCGATGGCGGAGTCAAAAGCCAGCCTGCCGCCCCTGAGCCTCGCCAGGGCTCAGAGGGAACTTCCATGTTTCCCGTTTCTGCCGCGCTCCATGGCACCCATGAACCTGGCAACAATGGCGGTGTCAGACAGAGACCGGCGGGCCGAACCTGGTAGCTTCACACACGTTATCGCGGCATTCCGCTGCGTTCTCAGATGTGACGTGTCGGAAGCTAGTGTAGCGCGCTCAGGGAAACGGGGGGCCCTAGCGGCGTCAGAAACCAGCAGGCCGAACTTCCGAACCTGGCAGAGATGGCGGATGCAGAAACCAACGGGCCTCCCCTGAGTCCCACCAAGGATCCGGGGAAACGTGTGCGTCGCTTTCGGCAGCGCTCCTGGACAGGGCGACGACGGCGGTTGGGGCACACCTGGTCAAAGCCTCGTCGTCACGCTGAGGACCCGCTACGAGAGGCCGCCACCTAGAGGCGCGCAGGCCAACGCGTCTGGCAGCAACATTCCTGGACCGCGAAGAGGTGCACTGTCTGGCAGGCCAGAACCACCTGTCCAAGGCTGCGATGACACGCTGGCGCCAGAATGGGTTGGGAAACCTTCACCACCGCCTGGCGTCCCCAGTAGTGGATCCCCTGGCCCCTGGGATCGAGTGAGGACCACGGACGGCCAGGTCGACAGATACCACAGTGCTCAAGGTGACGCAGTATCTGGAGAGCCCTCTGGTCTCGAGGTGGCCCCTCCGGTCCGCCCTGGAAGCCTGGGGTCCTTCCCCCCCCGTTGTCGCGACGATCGCACTTGGCGCCGCTGCTCGTCCTGGAGAACTCGCCTCTCCCAGTGTCTAGGATCGTCGCAGGAGCGTTTTTTGTCGGATTTTTTTTTCACTGGGGTCGGGGCTTCCGTTGACGCTGGGGGCAATTTGCGCGGCTCGCAACGTAGCAACGCCATTCAGCGCGCGCGGGGGCGCACGCGGGCACTCAGAAGCGCGCAGCTACTGGGAGAGACGCCCGCAAGCGGCCATGCGAGACCACGGGCGCTCACAGGCACGCGGAAGCACTGGCAAGCACTCCCGCGTGCTCACATCTTCCCAAAAAGGTTGGCGAGACCTTCCACGCGTGCCCACGAGCACCCGCAACTGATCACGACGCGCCCGCGGGCGATCACAGTCGCGGGCACGCGCCCAAAGGCGGCCACACAAGCGCAGAAACGCCCGCCGAAACCTTCCCCGTATGCACTGCTCCGCAGGCACTCGGAGGCCTCCGCCCAGCGTCGCGACCAGGGGGCCACGTAGTGAGTCGGGCGAATGTTTCTCAGCCTTGCCGGTCGCCCTCGGCATCCCTGCGCGCGCTGGCAAGGGGCGCTTTTACAGACAACATCGACCCCCAACGCATATTGAACTGCTGATGAGGGGGCCTGAGCGTGTTACAACATTTACAAGAACGTTAGGTCGCAGAGGCTGGGCTTGGCCACAGACGGCCAAAAATGGATGCTTGGGCCTGCGACTTAACCTATCTTATGCATGGGCAACTAAAAAAAGCACATGACGCATACGCCGGAATAGAGAAATATACATGTATAGGCGGGCGTACATAACGATATGCACGGACCAGTGTAGCACGACAGCTGTGCACAGGTGTATCCAGAATGTGGCGACATTTTCCCAGCAGGGGGCCTCACTCGGGCATTGCCTTTTGGATGAGCACTGCCTCGCGGGATTCTCGTGTGGCTTTGCTAGGCTCTCACGGGTCTCATGGGGTGCGTTCGTCGGGCTCTCACGTGTCTCGCGGGGTTCGCTCGTCGGGCTCGTCGGGCGCTCACGGCCTCGGAGGGCTACAACAAACCCCCAAAGGGCCCCAAGAGGGTTCCAGATGGCCCCAAGAAGGGCAAATCAGGACCCCAACAGGGCCATATGAGGGCCCCAAGAGGTCCCCAGAGATGTGCCACGGCCGTGAAACATCCCCGGGGCCCTCTCGGGGCCCTCTTGGCCCCCCTGGGAGCCTCCTTGGGCCACTCAAAGACGGCGGCAGAGGCCTCAGGAAGAGTCAAGAGAGGGCTCCAAGAGGGCCTCGAGAGGCCCCCAAAAAGGCCCACGGGATTATGTACCAAGGGGGTCGGTTGGTAGATATTCCTGGGCACCTCTTGGAGGCATTTGCGGTGCTCTTGGGGGCCACTTGGGGGCCACAGGGAGCCTTGTGGGGCCCCTTTTTGTCCAGCCCTCCGAGGCCGTCATCCCTCCTGCCTCCTCCTCCTACTTTATCCTGCTTCCTCCTGCAGCCCCCATCCTCTGCATCCTCCTCCTGCCTCCTCCTCCCTCCCCTCCTCCTCCTCCTCCTCCTCCTCCTCCTCCTCCTCCTCCTCCTCCTCCTCCTCCTCGCCCTCCTTCATCCTCTCTTGCACCTGCATATTATTATTTATCATCCTCCTCCTCCCTCCTCCTCTTCCTCCTCCTCTTCCTCCTCCTCCTGCCTCCTCCTGCCCCTCCGGCTCCTCAGGGCAACAGGGGCCCCGGAGCATTCGGAGGGCCGTTGGGGTCCGCACTGCACTCCCCACTGCACTCCCCACTAGCGCCCCACTAGCGCCCCACTAACGACTGTCACAGGGTTCGTGGCCATGCCGATTCGGCTTAAAGTCGAGTGCCACAGTCGAGTGCGAAGTCCCGCTTAAGATTTCTCGTGGGCTCGTTGGTGGGCTCGCTAGTGGGCCCCTTAGTGGGCTCGTTAACGGGCTCGTTAGTGGGTCGCTAGTGGGCCCCTTAGTGGGCTCGTTTGTGGGTCCCTTAGTGGACTCGTTAGTGGGTCCCTTAGTGGGCTCGTTAGCGGGCTCGTTAATGGGTCCCTTAGTGGGGGCGTTCGGGGGTCCGCTCCTGGGCCGTTCGTGGGCGGCCTCCTGGAAGAGCCTCGTTGTTGCCTGGTGGGCTTCTTGATGCGAGCCCTGGGTGACTTTGCCCAAGAGAATCCGGAAGGTTTCAAGACCCACCGATGAGAGCCCAACGGAGTCTTCGAGAGTCCGACGGAACCCGACGGAGCCGGAAGGAGCCACACGGAGCCCGACGGAACCCGACAGAGCTCAAAAGGGAAAGGAAAAGGCGACAGGATGAGCCCGACGAAGCCTGACATAGCCCGACTAGAGGAGGGAGGAGGACAAGGAAAAGAGGAGGGAGGACGACAAGGGGAGAGGAGGAGCCCGACGGAGCCCAATCGAGCCCGCAAGAGCCCCACGAGAGCCTCGCGAGAACCCCTGGGGGAACCCGGCGAGAGCCCCACGTGAGCCCCACGAGACCCCGAGTGAACCCCGAGGAACGCCCAGCGAAAGCCTTGCGGGGAAACCCATGAGAGCCCCGCAGGAACCCCGCGAGAGCCCGACAAGCGAGCCCCGCGAGACCCGTGGGAGCCCAACAAAGCCCCACGAAAACCCCGCGAGGCAATGCCGGTCCCAAAGACAGTGAGTGCTCGGGAGAGGCAGGCCACGTACTCTGACGGTCGAGTCATCGTTGCTACATGTTGGGTGACCTTGTGCATCGCTCTCGTTCTTCACTTGCCCATGCACGTGTTTTTCTTTGCCGGCCCATGCATGCATATTTCCATATGCTGGCCGATGCTCCATGTCGTGTTCTACACCGGTTAATGCTCACATGGTTGTACATTGGCCCATGCATATCTTGCGCACGTCTGTGGCTAAGGTCCCCTTTGCAGCTTAACTGTTATACATGTTGAAGCACCCGCAAGTTCCTTAATCGGCAATGCAATTTGGGCCGATGGTTCGATGGGCCGTCGGCAGTCGTCTGCAGAAAGCACCCCCTGTCAGCGCGTGCAGGGATGCCGAGGGCGACTGACATGGCTGAGAAACACTCGCCCGACTCACTATGCGAGCCTCCCGGGCGCGACACTGGGAGGAAGCCTCCCAGTGCCTGCAGGGCGGTGCATGGCAATTTGTGAGCGTTTGACAGTAATGGCCACCTGTGAATGTTTTGTAATGTCGGGAAGGCATTGGCGGGTCACTTCCAAACCACGCCGAACCAATGACCACACGTTTACGACGACTCCGCCGCTATCATGCAACGCGCATGCCGTTGGGCACGCACCGGGCTCCGCCCCGCGCAATCGCCATGGCCACGAACCATTCTGGCGAGATGCGCAACCATGGGCATACGCGCGCCCGCGATTCAGCCACCCCCCTCGAGAAGGAGGGGGCGAAACCATAGCGCCCGAATCCAACAAAAACGGCAATGAGCAATGTGTTCGGAGCGCGAGTCCAGCGCGCGCCGCAAAAACGAAACAAGAAAAAACAACAACAACAACAACAACAACAACAACAACAACAACAACAACAACAACAATTACTAGCACGTGGGGACACTCCGTTCTCACCAGTGCCAGGGTTTTCATAGGAGGCGGGCAATACCCCCACTTTGTGGGGGGGCCGGTTCAAGCTCTACCAAATTTCCAAACGACTCTTCGCCACCACCCACACCCAGCTTCCCGCCCTATGACGTTCGGACACTTCACTTCGTGGCATGCGGACGACCGTGGCTACTATTCAGGGCCCCGCGGGCGACGACGACGGCGTGCGCGCGCGAAGAAAAAACGAATGTGTCCCGCATGGTACTATTTGACAGGGATGATGGCCCTGGCAGGTGCGCAACCGTTGTTGCAGAAGTTCGAAAAAGTGGCTCGCAAAAGCCCGTTTGACAGAAATGTTTAAAAAGTGTTGGGTTTCCTACGAATCCGCAAGAGCGCGCGGGATGAAATTTTGACATTTTTTTGTGAAAAACCATTGGTTGTTTGATGTCTTTATGTTAAAATCGCTACGAAAACTAAGGTTTTGGAAGGATTTCGTCTTGCGCGCGCGAATGTCCACTTTACCTTATTTGTTGCAAGGGATTCTTGAAGTTTGGATATGTTAGAACAAGAAATGTCAACTTTAGCTTCTTTTTTTTTGCAAGGGAAAACCGATCGTAACAACACAACCGGATCTGGATGACATCGTTTTACCTGAGACTTCCTCACGAAAATGATGAAAATGAGGCTGCGGCCTAGGCGCGGCGGGGGGACCATGCACCAGGGGTCCCAACAATAATTATTCTTTAGAAGTAATAATGTTCAACAACAACAACAACAACAAAACATGGAAAAACACATAAAAATACTCGTGGATCCTAGCCTCGGGGAGAGCTGAGAAAACCCTCGTCGCCGCGGCCGGGTAGCAAAACCCAGCAGCGCAGCCGTGAGCAGCAGGAGGGGCGCCAGCAGCACCATCGGGAACAGGGCGACGGACCCTCGCAGCGCGACCGTGAGCAGCAGGAAATACCCCAGCGACATCATCGTGAGCAGCACGACGGACCCCAGTAGCTCGACCGCGCGCAATACGACGGGCTCCAGCACCACGACCGCGAGCAGCGAGACGGGCTCCAGCATCGCGACCTCGGGCGGCCAGGTGGACGCCGCTGGGTGGACCAAAACGACGACAGCGACGCCGAACCCGACACGCCTGGACCCGCCGCCCCACTCGACGCCACTGCTGGCTCCCAGCTCTGTACCCCTCCCGCCCTGCACGCTGCCCCTTCCGACGCCCCCGCCCGCCCCCTGCCCGCCAGCCGGGGCGCTGCGCGGTCTCCGTCCTTGCGGCCCGCCGCGGCAGCTGCTCGCTCCGACGCCTGGGTCAGCGCGGACCCGCCGCGCGTCAACCCCCCGCCGGCCCCAGATGCCCCCCGCTGCCCCCCCGAAACGACGGCCGCGGACGGGGGGCTTCAGCTCCAGCCCGCGGGGGGGAACACCTCGGCCTGCACGGCGCAAGCTCCTGCTGCTCGTCAAGCACCCCTGGACCGCGGCGCCAGACGCCCGTGATCAAAACGGAACTCGTCCGTTGCCGACTATAAGAGAAAGGGCAAGGGGCGGGCGCGCCCCGAGGATGTCCCAACCCCAGTCCTGCTCGACTTCCTGAGTTCGAAGGGGGCCCTCGTGGCCTGGATCAGGAGGACGCCGCGGGCTGGTGGTGGAGCTGGGGCGGCCAGGCATAGGTTTTGCGTTCGGCGTGGCGGTGGCACCCGCGACCCCAGCCGGCGCGATGCAACCTTCCTCCGCCGCTACCTTCACCAGCATGAGCAAGTGTGAGCCACCCGCGCGCCGCCGCCCAAGGGGGGCCCGTCCGCGCGGGCCAGCGGACAGCGCGGCCGCCCCACCGCCCAACCGGCGGGCCCCCGCCGCCCCTCCCACGCGCCCGCACCCCAGCGCGGCGAGCCTCCCGCCCGTGGCGTCCTGCCCTGCTTCCCACCGCTCTGCCTCACTGCCCCCGCGCTCGTCGCGACCGCTGCCTCCCCCCCGCCCAATCGGCGGTCCCCTGCCCGTCGATGCCCGCCCTGCAGGCCGACGCGCCCGCGCGCCCAACCAGCGGCCCCCTCGCCTTCCTATTCCTGGTCCTTCCTCCCCCCCCGTCCGCTCTCCATGAGGCGTGTGGCCCGTTGGGCTGGGCCCCTCTCCGCGCCTGGCTTGGCATCTCCTCGGCGCCCTCCCTCGCCTCTCCACTTTGCGAAGTACCTCCCGTTTGGGGCGCGCGTCGCTCACCCGCTGTCCCCTGCACCACCTCGGTGCTTCTCTGCTTGCCCGGCTTATGCACCTTTCGGTGCCCCCCGCCGCCGCTCCCTCGCGACATGCCTCCCGTGCGGGACACGCGTCGCTCACTCACTGTCCCCTGCGCCATTTCGGTATTTCTCTGCTGCGCAACGCTGGTCCGCCCACTGGGCCGCCCTTCGCTGCTATATGGCTTCTGCACCTTTCGGCGCCCCCCTCCCTCCGCGGCAGCCCCGCGCTGCGTCCTCCCGTTGCGATGCTGTTCTGCCCCGCCGCCTGCGGGCGCCTGCTGGGGCGGTTCGCCCGCCGCCTTCTGCCCCACCTCTCCCGGCCCCCTGACCATCTGGCGCGCCCCGGGCGGTCGCGCCGCAATGCCCCTGTCGCTGCCGGCCTTCTGGTGGCGTCGCCCCTCCTACGGGCAGCCCGCGATGCCTCCTCTCGTTGCGTTGCTGTTCCGCCCCGCCGCCTGCGGGCGCCTGGGGCGCTTCGAAAGCCGCCTTCTGCCCCGCCTCTCCCGGCCCCCTGGCCACCTGGCGCGCCCCGGGCCGCCGCAATGCCCCTGACGCTGCTCCTGCTATGCTCCCGCATCCGCGCGGCTCAGTGCTCTGCCTACTCCTCTGCGCGCCGCGGTACCTTCGCCGTTCGCTTTGTCCCTCTGCGCCCGCCCGCCAGCTCCAGCTGCTGGCAGCCGTCCTCCCGCCACCCTTGTCACCGTGGTTCGTTGCGGCCGCCCGCCGCTCTCTGGTCCTGCGCGCCCGGCTGCTGCTGCCCGTCCCCGGCTGTTCATCGTCGAACACTTATGCGTCTGAACTTCCTTATTCCTCTCGGCCGCCCCCCCCCCCCTTGTTTGCCCGACGGCGGATTCGCTAGTTTGTGCCCTTTTCTAGCTTCTCGCTGGAGCGGAATTCGCCGCCTCACCGCCGCCGAAAAAAACGTGTTGTGTGTGTGTGTGTTTGTGTGTGTGTGTGCGTGCATGTGTGTGTGCGCGCGCGTGCGTGTGCGTGTGCGTTTGCGTGTGCGTGTGCGTGTGCGTGTGCGCGTGTGCGCGTGTGCGCGTGTGCGCGTGCGCGTGCGTGTGCCTGTGTGTGTGCGTGTGTGCGTTTGTGTATGTCTGTGTGTGTGTTCGTATGTGCGTGTTCGGGAATATCTCGATCTCCGTCCCTCCAGGCGGAACGACTCGTGGGCATCGCCGTCGCGGTCAACGCCACCTCCGAGGAGGCCGAAATGGGAGGTCTACGACAAGCGCCACCGGCCGGCACGGGCTGCCGTGATCAGGACCAAGCCCAGCGCGTGGGGCGACGACCAGCTCCGCCATTTCCTTGCGAGCCAATGGGTCCAGCTTGGCGTTCCCCAGCTCGACTCCCCCAATTTCCCCGCGGTCTGGTCCGCCGCGGGATTCCATTCGCCAGGCGCCTCCCCCATCAGCACGGTGCTTTCTCACAGGAGCCCTCGCCAGGGGGGGCAGGCGCCCCCGCCTGCCTCCAGCGGCGCCCCGCCCCCCGCTGGACGCGGCGCCTGCTGGCAGCCGTGGGCCCCGCCCAGCTGGCGCCGGCGGTGGCCCCTCGCGCGCGGGCGCGGAGCAGTCGGCCAAGCCCGACGGCGAGGGCCACGGCGACTCCCACGCTTAGGATTGCAAACGCGCCAAGTCTCCCCCCGCCGGCACCCGTGGCGGTCCCGGGGCAGCGGCGGAGCCCCCTGGCCAAAGCGATGGCGACTCCAATTCCGACGGCGGTAGGCACCACAGCCCACTCCGCCTCCGCCCTGCCCTGGAGGGGGAGCGCGACACTCCAGATCCTAACCCTCCAGATCCTAATCGTCCTGCCCCAGCAGCTCTGTCCGACATGGATGAGCCCCGCGCGCTCACGGGGCGGCAGTTGCACTTCCTCGTGCAAGGGCAGCTTTACTACAAGGGGGAAGCGTGGGCGGTGACAACCAGAGGCGCCCTCTGCGCATCCTCTGGAACGCTTTCATTGCTCGGATCTTCATGGCTGCGATCTTCGCTGCGATCCACCCGACCCTTCGCTGCGATTTTCGCGCGGTCTCTCTCTATCTCTCTCCTTCTGTGACAGGGCCGTACGTCTTGGCTTCTTGGCTTCGCTCATGGATGCCAGCATCACGCTGGCCCCTACTGACCACCCTAGCGACCGATGATGACGGCGTGGATCCACCCGCCTGCTATGGCGCTCGGGTGGATCCTCACCCGGAGCCCCGCCGCACTCGGAGACCTCGAGGGTCGGCGCGGCGGGTCCCGACCTGCCGACACTGAAGGGGCTGCGGCTAGCGCGCCCCAGCAGCGCTCTCCCAGCCCAGGCGCTCAGCAGATCGGGCCCGCGACGCGCACGTGGCGCCCGCGGTCGCAGGCCCATTCCTCTGGTCCCCCCGCCCCCTGTCCGACCCGCGGAGCAATTCAGCCATCCCGCTGGCATCCCCATTCCCGAACTCGCACACCATGACAAGGCGTGCGTCGCCAAGCACCTCATCCAGCTGGGGTTCGTGCAATCCGTCATGTGGCCAGACTTCCTCAAGCATCAGCAGGTGAAGCAGGCCGACCCTTCGCAGTGCCCTAACCCCATGCACAAGACGTCAAGAATCCGTGACACCTGGTGCCACGGTTGCGCGCGCGTGTGAGTGTGCGCGTGCGTGTGCGTGTGCGTGTGTGATTGCGTGTCTGTTGTGCGTGTGTGTTGTTGCATGTTGTCTATTGTGTGTGCCTGTGCGTGTGTGTTGTGTGTTGTGTGATGTGTGTGAG
>CAUYUJ010014150.1:302500-380000 GCA_963575745.1 Prorocentrum cordatum
ACTCCCTCCCCCGCCCCCCAGCCTTGTCATTGGTTTTCAAATCATAACTCGGGTCTCTGGCAGCCATTCGGGATTTTTCGGGCAGCCCCAGAACACCCTCGGCGAGGCGCAGCTGCTGGAGAGCATCCCGAGGCGAGGAAACCCACAAGAGCCAACGAAGACCTCAAACAAACATCCTCGCTTCCTTCCTCCTCATCCTCCGCTCCTTCTTCCGCATAGATAACTCCTCCCTGCCCGCCGACGTGTTGGCAGGGCGGGCTGGGCGTGTCGCCTGAGACTTCCTCGCCATGTATGATCTTGTAGCTTGAATTGTGACATGTTCACTGATGGAGGGCGGGCCTTTTTCAAAATGTGGCTCTGGCCTCAGCGCAGCGCGCATTCGTTTTTAGGCCATGCAACCGTTTAACTGTTGGAGGGCGGGTGGTTTTCAGAATGTGGCTCTCGCTGTAGCGCCGCGGACAGTCGTCTTAAAAGTTTACAGCAGTTTCGAGGGCATGTTGTTTTCAAACTGTTGTTCTCGTCCATAGCGGCGCGTATACTCGTCTGAAGAAGCTGCAACAGTTTCAATGATGGAAGGTGTGTCTCTTCAAAATGTGGCTCTCGCCTTCCTTAGCGCCGCGCACGTTCGTCTGAAAAGAGGGTCTGTATGTTCAAAGCCCCAAGGATGACGTTCTTGCGCGCTCTAGGATTGTCAGGACGCAGAAGTCATGCTGAGTCGCAGTGTTGAAGCCTCAGGAAAAGTTCTGGCGCGATGATGAACTGTCAGGACGCAACAATCAGATTGATCCGCGGCGCTGAAGTCCCAAGAATGACATTCTGGCGCAACTGAAGATTCTCAGACGTTTGTCTTCTACAATGAAAAGCCGACGATACGGCGTGAGAGTTAAAATTCGCCTGACGAGAGACCCAACCAGATGCAGCTGTGAGCACCGTCGATGTATGCACCGCATTCGGAGGAGCTCCGTGTCAGCCTGGGGCCATGAAACGTGTGAGATGTGTGCCAAAATGGGTGCGGTGGGCGCACGCGAACGCAGCCAGTGTGGCCGTCGGTGAAGCTCTCTATGGGGCCGCGAAACGTGTGAGGGTGCATGGGTGCGGTGGGCGGGGAGGGTACATGCGGACGGGACACAGACCGTGTGAGGGGTGTGCCAGCATAGGCATGCGGTGGGCGTGGAGGACGCATGCGGACGCGGCCACTGGGGCCTTCGGTGGAGCCCCCTGTGGGGCCACGAACCGTGTGCGGGGTGCGGGGAGGGCGCATGCGGACGCGGCCACTGGGGCCTTCGGTGGAGCTCCCTATGAGGCCACGGACCGTGGGAGGGGTGTGCCGGCATGGGCATGCGGTGGGCGGGGAGGACGCATGCGGACGCGGCCACTGGGGCATTCGGCGGAGCCCCCTGTGGGGCCACGGACCGTGTGCGGGGTGTGCCGACATTGGCATGCTGTGGGCGGGGAGGACGCATGCGGACGCGGCCACTGGGGCCTTCGGCGGAGCGCCCTATGGCGCCACGAACAGTGTGAGGGGTGTGCCGAAATGGGCATGCGGTGGGCGTGGAGGACGCATGCGGACGCGGCCACTGGGGCCTTCGGCGGAGCCCCCTGTGGGGCCACGAACCGTGTGCGGGGTGTGCCGACATTGGCATGCTGTGGGCGGGGAGGGCGCATGCGGACGCGGCCACTGGGGCCTTCGGTGGAGCTCCCTACCAGGCCACGGACCGTGGGAGGGGTGTGCCGGCATGGGCATGCGGTGGGCGGGGAGGACGCATGCGGACGCGGCCACTGGGTCCTTCGGTGGAGCTCCCTATGAAGCCACGGACCGTGGAAGGGGTGTGCCGGCATGGGCATGCGGTGGGCGGGGAGGACGCATGCGGACAAACCACTGGGGCCTTCGGCGGAGCGCCCTATGGCGCCACGAACCGTGTGAGGGGTGTGCCGAAATGGGCATGCGGTGGGCGTGGAGGACGCGTGCGGACGCGGCCACTGGGGCCTTCGGTGGAGCCCCCGGTGGGGCCACGGACCGTGGGCGGGGTGTGCCGACATTGGCATGCTGTGGGCGGGGAAGGCGCATGCGGACGCGGCCACTGGGGCCTTCGGTGGAGCTCCCTATGGGGCCACGATCCGTGGGAGGGGTGTGCCGGCATGGGCATGCGGTGGGCGGGGAGGACGCATGCGGACGCGGCCACTGGGGCCTTCGGTGGAGCTCCCTATGAGGCCACGGACCGTGGGAGGGGTGTGCCGGCATGGGCATGCGGCGGGCGGGGAGGACGCATGCGGACGCGGCCACTGGGGCCTTCGGTGGAGCTCCCTATGGCGCCACGAAACGTGTGCGGGGTGTGCCGAAATGGGCATGCGGCTGCGGTGGGCGGGGAGGACGCATGCGGACGCGGCCACTGGGGTCTTCGGTGGAGCTCCCTATGAGGCCACAGACCGTGGGAGGGGTGTGCCGGCATGGGCATGCGGTGGGCGGGGAGGACGCATGCGGACGCGGCCACTGGGGCCTTCGGTGGAGCTCCCTATGGGGCCACGAAACGTGTGCGGGGTGTGCCGAAATGGGCATGCGGTGGGCGGGGAGGACGCATGTGGACGCTGCCACTGGGGCCTTCGGTGGAACTCCCCATGGCGCCACGAAGCGTGTGAGGGGTGTGCCGAAATAGGCATGCGGTGGGCGGGGAGGACGCATGCGGACGCGGCCACTGGGGCCTTCGGTGCAACTCCCTATGGGGCCACGAACCGTGTGCGGGGTGTGCCGACATTGGCATGCGGTGGGCGTGGAGGGCGCATGCGGACGCGGCCACTGGGGCCTTCGGTGGAGCTCCCTATGGGGCCACGAACCGTGTGCGAGGTGTGCCAGAAAGGGCAATGGCGATTATGGTGACGATGATGCTGATGATGATGATGATGATGATGATGATGATGCTGATGATGGTGATGTTGATGGTGATGCTGATGCTGATGATGATGCTGATGATGATGATGACAATGCTGATGATGACGACGATGATGATGGTGATGGTGATGATGATGATGATGCTGATGCTGATGCTGATGCTGCTGATGCTGATGCTGATGCTGATGCTGATACTGATGCTGGTGCTGATGCTGATGCTGATGATGATGATTATGATTATGATGATTATTATGATTATGATTGTACTGATGATGATGATGACGACGACGACGACGATGACGATGACGATGACGATGACGATGACGATGATGATGATGATGATGATGATGATGATGATGATGATGATGATGATGATGATGATGCTGATGCTGATGATGATGATGATGATGATGATGATGATGATGATGATGATGATGATGATGATGAGAGGAGGTGGCAGGGGGCAGCGGGAGGAGGAGGAACGCGGGGCGCTGTCTCTTCAAAACGAAAACCCAACACCGCAGGATGGTTGGGAAAAACCTGCGCTTCAGCTGAGCTCTGAAGGGGGGGGGCTGTGGAGGCTCTGCCGGGGAAGGAGGGGAGGGGAAGGGAGGGGGGGCCGTGTACTAACTTTCGCCCCTCCCACTGGGCACCCATTTTGTTGTTGATTCGCCCATCCCGAAAATGCGGGGGACGGTCCCAGGGACCCCCCCAAATCCGGCCGGGACCCCCCCCCCAAACCCTCCGCCATTGCCATGTCACCCCCGGGTCCCCCTCTGGGATTCCCCTGGTCCCCCCCCCCCCCCCTCGGGGGCACGAGCACCCCGAACGTGTTTTTTTTTTTGCAAAATCGTTGATGCGTCTTGGGGTTATACAGGCCTCCTCCTCTCCTCCTCCTCCTCCTCCTCCTGCTCCTCCTCCTCCTCCTCCTCCTCCTCCTCCTCCTCCTCCACCTCCTGATCCTCTGATCCTCCTCCACCTCCTGATCCTCTGATCCTCCTGCTCCTGCTCCTGCTCCTGCTCCTGCTCCTGCTCCTGCTCCTGCTCCTGCTCCTGCTCCTCCTCCTCCTCCTCCTCCTCCTCCTCCTCCTCCTCCCTCTCCTCCTCCTCCTCCTCTCTTCTCCTCTCTTCTCCTCCTCCTCCCCCCCAAGCCCAAGGCGGCCACCCGGGGCCGCGCCACGAGGCCGGGGTAGCGAGGGTAGCCGCGGGCCCCTGCGTGGCCACGCCCGAGGTCTCCGCCGCCTCCGGCCCAGCAGGCGCGGTCACGAGTCCGTATCCGCGCCCTCGCGGTCCGGATTCCGGGGCGAGACCCCGCGGACACGCGGTCACACGGATAGGGTCCGCGCAGGCCCTCCGCGAAAAAACAACCCCTAAGAATCGCGGCCCTGGAGCCTGGCCCGCGAGGCCAAGGATGCGGACACGTTTTTCGCCCACGACACAAGAGATGCAAGGGATGGCGATAAAACGAGCAGCCGCGAGAGAAGGACGACAGAGAGGAAGATGACAGCGCCGAGGACCTAGGACTTCGAGGGGAATCAGGACGGGGACTCGGCACTGTCGCCTCTAATGTTGATGCACGCTTTGTGAGGGTGTACATGTTCCTGTAGCGACGAGCCCGGCCAATTCCCCCCGGCCAGCCCACAATAATCTGGCCAACCCTCCCGGCCACCCCCTCCGACCAGTCCTGGCTAGGGCAATCCAGTCGAGGCAACTCCTGCTACTAAGCCCAGTCTAGGGGCCAGTATGGCAGGCCTCATCATCCAAAAGTATGCCCAGGACTGAGCCGAATTAGGCCAGATCAATCTGGACGTTAGCCGAATCGTGCGGGATTATGCCCGATGTGGCCGGTTTTCGACCACGGATCTGCCAGTCCCGATGTTGGATTGAACCTTCCAGGGGTTGCATCCTAACCAACAAATCGTCCGCCTTGCGCCAGACCGCAATCGCATCGCTCGGCGTCCACATCGAAATCGTAATCGAATGGCTGCCGCAGGCTTCCCGCATCCCTGGCGATTCGAGTCACCAGACTAGATCGAGCCGGACCGAATCGTGTGAGGCGCTGCAGGTTCACCTCCTTCCTCCTTCCTCCTCCGTCCTCCTCTGATCGATCGTCTTCCACTCTCCAGTGGGGAGGGGGGGGAGCGAGGTGGATTGTCCTCCTCCGATCCCAGCGTCGCCCGGGCGAGCTCCTGAGGGGGCCAGGGAGCGCGAAGCAAGGGCCCGGGGGCCTTGAGCGGAGGCCTGGAAGGAGGGGGGGCGAGGGAGGAACGATGGCTGGCGGCGCGCCAGCGGGTGTGGGGCGCGGGGGGCTGGGGGAGGGGGGGCGGCCTTGCGAAGGAGGGCTCGGAGGCTTCTTCGATGGGCTCGGAGGCCTCTTCGAGGGCCTCCCTGGGAGGCAGGAAGGCCTCTGCCACTGCAAGCGGAGACAGAGGGTGGGGGGGGGGGGGGGCAAGGGGCTGCCCGAGGAGCCATGCGCCGTGATGTGTTTCTCCTCCGCGTCCCGCCGCCGCAGCTGCTGCTGCTGCCCTTGTATGTGCTCCCTTCCCCCCTCCATTGAGCTCTCAGGGTTGAGCGTGGATGCACCGTCGACGCGCCTGGACCAGGGATCGCTAGGGCGGGCCCGTATCGAAACGAAACGGGGGGAATTGGGTGAGCGACGGGGGCTCGAAGCGGCAACTGGCCCCAATAGGATCCACGCGGAAGCGCGCAGGATCAGCGCCCGAAGCGGGACGCCCAAAAAGGAGATGGCGCCTGCTGCAGAGGCCACAAGCCCTTGCTGAAGGACCCGTCGGCAAAGGCGATGCACTGGTCCAAAGCCCAGCGTAGGCCAGGCCAGACTCGGCGCCAGTGAATTACCCGTTCCCCAGACACCTCTCTAGCTCCTGAGCTCTTCTTCCCTTCCCCTCATCATTATTATCATCTGCTCGCCGCCAATTGGGGAGGGCCTCGAATAGACCACTCATCAGGGTACTGATTCGGAGTGGCCGCACGGTTTTGGGACTCTGCTCGTTTTCCGAGGACGCTTTCGGGCGACTGGGGCCTTCAGGGTCCCCAAACGGTGCGGCGACGCACTGAGCGGTGAGGGCTGTGGGGATGCCGAGGTCCGAAGTCGCCACGCGGTCCGTCACCACACCCCCCGAGCCATGCAGCGGCATGCGATCCCGCCTAGAGGCGGGCGGGGGCAATCCTCGCCACGAGGCTCCGCGGCTCCGCCGGAGGCTCGCGCACTCGGAGCAGCGCCTCGCCAGAGGCTCCGCTGCTAGAGGGTGCCAGAGCAGCGCCTCCGCCAGACGCCCGCGCTGGGCGAGCCGCGTGCCAGCCCGGCACGGCCACGGGTCGAAGCGGGCCAGCGTAGGTGGGCGCCGACTACACGCGCTCCTGGCCTCAGGCAGGGAGGCAAATATCGCGAATCCTGGGCACAGGGTCGGCCTGGCCAAGATGGGTGTGGGTGCACAGCTGGAGCCCCGCGACGGCAGGCCAGCCGACGAGGCCGACGCGCAGGTGAGCGGGCGGTGGAGAGCGGCAGCGGCCTCGGTCGGCCAGTCGGCCAAGGCTGGCGGGCGGACGAAGGCAGCAGCCTCTGCCGGGGCGGCGCCTCCGCAGAGGTGCGCTCTCTCGGCAGGCCGCGCGCAGGTCAGCCTACGGTTAGGGAACTGTGGCTTGGCGTGTCTCCGCGGCGGCCCCGGCGACACGCTACGCCCTGCAAGCGGATCGCGTGTCGCTCCGCTCCGCGGGGCGGGAGGCTGGGAGAGGCTCGGGACGTTGACGCTGGGGGGCCGGGACGCAGACAGCGGCGGCGCCAGAGCGTGGTGGGCCAGAACCGGCGGCGCGGCACGCTGTCTGAGAGTTCCCGGCCGGGGTTGCCGCGAGGCAAGCGGGCCCTGAGGGAGACGGGTCCCGAGGGGGCGTGCAACAGGGAAGGCTTCCACGAGGAGGGATCGCAGATCGTGGCGGCCCGAGGCACATGCGCGGCCCAGGAGGGGGGGGGGGGGGGGGGCAGAAGGCGAATTGAGATAAGAAGGAAGCAATCCGGGAGGATTTCGTGGCCCAGGCCATTAGACCTGATTGGCACGGGGACGGAAAGCGCACCTACTTTCAGAGCGCACGAGATCGCTGGCTCGTCCGCTCTTACACCTCTGATTGACTCCCTTCCCCTCGCTCTTGTCCTATCTCAGGCTCGGAGAGTCGCGGAGCTTTCTTTGAGCGCGTTTCTTGTTTTGAAGGGGGCGGTCGGGTCGCGTTGCGTTTTCCGCGTTTGGGCTGCCAGCTTTCCAGAACCCCGCGTTTTCCTTGCGTGGACCGCTCGTTGTCCACGCGTTGCCGCCCGTCCCTGTGCCCTGGCGTCAAGAACTTATTACGTCGCAGCTCTCGGTTGGGAGCTTTGGTCTCATCAGCTCGATTACGTCACCGCTCGCTCTTGGGAGCCGCGGTGCTAAGAGCCTTTGGGAGTATTTTGGGCCTCTTGGGGGGCTCTTGGGGAGCCTCTTGGGTGCCTCTTGGGGACCTTTTGGGGCTTCTCGGGGGCCTCTGGGGGCCTCCTGGGAGCTTCTGGGCTGCGGGGGTGAAGGGACTAGGCTGCCTTTGGCCGTCTTTGGGCTCTCTTGGGGGCCTCTCGGGGCCTTCTTGGGGCCGTCCTGGGGCCGTCTTGGACCGTCTTGGCGCCTCTTGGGCCGTCTTGGCGCCCTCTTGGGCCGTTTTGGGGCCCTCTTGGGGGCCTCTTGGGCCTTCTTGGGGCGCTCTTGGGGGCCTCTTGGACAGTCTTGGGCGCCTCTTGGCCCGTCTTGGCGCCCTCTTGGGGTATTTTGGGGGCCTCTTGGAAACATCTTGGACCGTCTTGGGGCGGTCTTGGGGGCCTATTGGGCCGTCTTCAACGCCATGAAAGGCGAGAAGCCGTATATGCTAGAAATGCACGTTTTCCTTCAGGAAATCAATGATTTGGGGCTCTTTGGGCCCTCTTGGAACGCCTCGTGGGCGCCTCCTGGGGCGTCGTGGAAGCCTCTTGGGACGTCTTGGGGCCGCCTTGGGCGGTCTTGGGCTCTCTTGGAGCGCTCTTGGGCCGTCTTGGGCGCTTCTGGGGCCGTCTTTGGCCGTCTTGGGCGCCGTCTTGGCCGCTTCCTGGGCTGTCTTAAGTGCCTAAGACGGCCCAAGAAGCGCCCAAGAAGCGTTCTCCGATAATGTCTCGAGCGAAACGCTGTTTTGAAGCCCCGAAGGCCGTCCTACCTGCTTGGCACGGGGCTGGCTCGTCCGCTCTTACACCTCTTATTGACTCCCTTCCCCTCGCTCTTGTCCTATCTCAGGCTCGGAGAGTCGCGGAGCTTTCTTTGAGCGCGTTTCTTGTTTTGGAGGGGGCGGTCGGGTCGCGTTGCGTTTTCCGCGTTTGGGCTGCGAGCTTTCAAGAACCCCGCGTTTTCCTTGCGTGGACCGCTCGTTGTCCACGCGTTGCCGCCCGTCCCTGTGCCCTGGCGTCAAGAACTTATTACGCCGCAGCTCTCGGTTGGGAGCTTCGGTCTCATCAGCTCGATTACGTCACCGCTCGCTCTTGGGAGCCGCGGTGCTAAGAACCGTTGGGAGTATTTTGGGCCTCTTGGGGGGCTCTTGGGGAGCCTCTTGGGTGCCTCTTGGGGACCTTTTGGGGCTTTTCGGGGGCCTCTGGGGGCCTCCTGGGAGCTTCTGGACTGCGGGGGTGAAGGGACTAGGCTGCCTTTGGCCGTCTTTGGGCTCTCTTGGGGGCCTCTCGGGGCCTTCTTGGGGCCGTCCTGGCGCCTCTTGGGCCGTCTTGGCGCCTCTTGGGCCGTCTTGGCGCCCTCTTGGGCCGTTTTGGTGCCTTCTTGGGGGCCTCGTGGGCCTTCTTGGGGCGCTCTAGGGGACCTCTTGGACAGTCTTGGACGCTTCTTGGCCCGTCTTGGCGCCCTCTTGGGCTATTTTGGGAAGGCCTCTTGGGAACATCTTGGGCCGTCTTGGAGCGGTCTTGGGGGCCTATTGGGCCGTCTTCAACGCCATGAAAGGCGAGAAGCCGTATATGCTAACAATGCACGCTTTCCTTCAAAAAATTAATGAGTTTGGTCTCGTGGGGCCCTCTTGGGACGCCTCGTGGGCGCCTCCTGGGGCGTCGTGGAGGCCTATTGGGACGTCTTGGGGCCGCCTTGGGCGGTCTTGGGCTCTCTTGGAGCGCTCGTGGGCCGTCTTGGGCGCTTCTTGGGCAGTCTTGGGCCGTCTTGGGCGCCGTCTTGGGCGCTTCTTGGGCTGTCTTAGGCGCCTAAGACGGCCCAAGAAGCGCACAAGAAGCGTGTTCCGATGATGTCTCGAGCGAAACGCTGTTTTTAAGCACCGAAGGCTGTCCTACTCGATAAAAAACCGAGGCGTGAGGGCAATTATGGAGCGCTCTTGAGCCGTCTTGGGCCCTTGGGCGCTTCTGGGGCAGTCTTGGGCCGTCTTGGGCGCCGTCTTGGCCGTTTCTTGGGCTGTCTTAGGCGCCTAAGACGGCCCAAGAAGCGCCCAAGAAGCGTTCTCCGATGATGTCTCGAGCGAAACGCTGTGTTGAAGCTCCGAAGGCCGTCCTACTCGATAAAAAACGAGGCGGGAAGGCAATTCGACCGTCTTGGCACTTACTTTCAGAGCGCACGGTATCGCTGGCTCGTCCGCTCTTACACCTCTTATTGACTCCCTTCCCCTCGCTCTTGTCCTATCTCAGCCTCGGAGAGTCGCGGAGCTTTCTTTGAGCGCGTTTCTTGTTTTGGAGGGGGCGGTCGGGTCGCGTTGCGTTTTCCGCGTTTGGGCTGCCAGCTTTCCAGAACCCCGCGTTGTCCTTGCGTGGACCGCTCGTTGTCCACGCGTTGCCGCCCGTCCCTGTGCCCTGGCGTCAAGAACTTATTACGCCGCAGCTCTCTGTTGGGAGCTTTGGTCTTATCAGCTCGATTACGTCACCGCTCGCTCTTGGGAGCCGCGGTGCTAAGAGCCTTTGGGAGTATTTTGGGCCTCTTGGGGGGCTCTTGGGGAGCCTCTTGGGTGCCTCTTGGGGACCTTTTGGGGCTTTTCGGGGGCCTCTGGGGGCCTCCTGGGAGCTTCTGGGCTGCGGGGGTGAAGGGACTAGGCTGCCTTTGGCCGTCTTTGGGCTCTCTTGGGGGCCTCTCGGGGCCTTCTTGGGGCCGTCCTGGGCCGTCTTGGGCCGTCTTGGCGCCTCTTGGGCCGTCTTGGCGCCCTCTTGGGCCGTTTTGGGGCCTTCTTGGGGGCCTCTTGGGCCTTCTTGGGGCGCTCTTGGGGGCCTCTTGGACAGTCTTGGGCGCCTCTTGGCCCGTCTTGGCGCCCTCTTGGGCTATTTTGGGGGCCTCTTGGGAACATCTTAGGCCGTCTTTGGGCGGTCTTGGGGGCCTCTTGGACCGTCTTCAACGCCATGAAAGGCGAAAAGCCGTACATGCTAACAATGCACGCTTTCCCTCAGAAAATCAATAATTTTGGTCTCTTGGGGCCCTCTTGGGACGCCTCGTGGGCGCCTCCTGGGGCGTCGTGGAGGCCTATTGGGACGTCTTGGGGCCGCCTTGGGCGGTCTTGGGCTCTCTCGGAGCGCTCTTGGGCCGTCTTGGGCGCTTCTGGGGCCGTCTTGGGCCGTCTTGGGCGCCGTCTTGGGCGCTTCTTGGGCTGTCTTAGGCGCCTAAGACGGCCCAAGAAGCGCCCAAGAAGCGTTCTCCGATGATGCCTCCAGCGAAACGCTGTTTTTAAGCCCCGAAGGCCGTCCTACTCGATAAAAAACGAGGCGGGAGGGCAATTAGATCTCGGGCGTCGCGATACCAACCCCCTCGAACTCCCCCAAGTCCAATTTCTTCCGACTAACGGACCGCACGCTAACGCGCGCTTTCCGTCATCCGGGCCCGGCGATGCCAACCCCCTCGAACTCCCCCAAGTCCAATTTCTTCCGACTAACGGACCGCACGCTAACGCGCGCTTTCCGTCATCCGGGTCTCGCGATGCCACCCCCCTCGAACTCCCCCAAATCCAACTTCTTCCGACTAACGGACCGCACGCTAACGCGCGCTTTCCGTCATCCACCCACCCCAGTCATCACTCCCCTCATGGCCGCCCCCGAGTCCTGGATTCTGGGGCCTTCCCCTGGGACCAGCTCTTCATCCCGAGCCGATTTTGAGTTGACGGCCCTGGGAGCCAGAAAACGGTGAAAAACCAGATGACCCGTTTCCCTGATCGCTCGCCCTCATGGCGGACGACGACCAGCATTGAGGGGATACGTTCGAGGGAGTCCGGCTCAGAGGGGAGGGAGGAACATCGACCTGGAATCGAAAATACATCGCCAATGGATCGGCGATAGGCCCCGATAGCAAAGCCGAACGTTCCTGAGCGGGGTGGGCCATCGGCTGGGCTGTCGGGCCCCTCCTCGGCGATCCATGGGCGATTGGAGCTCGATGCATCCTCCCCCCAGAGCCTGCCTCCTCCTCACCTTTGGGGTCATACCTCGGGTCTCTGGTGGCCGTTCGGGACGATCCGGGTATCCCCGAAACGCCATCTGCGAGGCGCAGCTGCTGGAAGGCATCCCGAGGCTGGAAAGCCGCCGAGAATCGACGAAAGCGTCAGAAAACCTCGAAATCGAACATCGAACCCCCTCGAGGCTCGATGCATTCCTTCCCTGGAGTTTCCCCTGAAGCGTCGCCGCCGGGCGTAAGCAAGCGGGCAGACCAGCCGGCGGGCGAAGGCGAGCGGCGAGCGGGCGGCGGCATCGGTCCCCAGACCCCCGACGTCATGCTTTTTGATAACGGCGACCCCCAAAACTCTTGACCATGAACCCGGTTTCCTACTATTCGCCAGAACGCTCGTGACCTGCACCGCTCCCCCCCTCCGCCCCCCCACCGCTGGTGACGTCACGGCTCGCACCTGCGCCGTCTGGGAATGAGCCATTCCTAGGCGCCAGCGCGAATCGCGACGTGGCGGGCCCCCTCCCAGCTCCTTCCCCCCCCCCCCCGGTCACGCCCGTTATCGCCAGGGGATGCGAAAATGCCCTCCGTTCCCCGGGACCGCCTCTGCACCCCGAGCCGTTCTGTGGACGGCCACGTGTCCTGGCAAGGGCTCCCCGAGGCGGAAGACAGCGAGACACCCTCTAACAGAGGATATGCCGACCCCTATCCCCGAATTCGTGGGGTTTCGAATGGACCAAAAGTTTGGGGCCCAGCCCAGGGACATACGAAGGGGGGCGTGCATCCTGGACAGGCGTGCGTCCGATTAGCCCCTCTGGAGGTGTGTCTCCGAGTTCCCCTCTTCTTCTGAGCGGCTCCATTCGTCGCCGAACTTCGACGACGAATGAAGCCGGGGGCCCCCCGGGGCGAGGCATCGCCTGCGACCCTCCGTCCCGATGTCTGCTCGAGGCGCCAGCTGCCTGGGCGCAGGCGGCGGCCTCGGTCGGCCGGGCAGGCGGCGGCCCCAGCATCCCGGCGTCGTTCTCTGTCCACAGCGTCGGCCCCCAGAGGCCTCGACCCCTTCCCTGGGACAGTTGAGGAGGGGGATGATGATGATGATGATGATGATGATGATGATGATGATGATGATGATGATGATGATGATGATGCTGATGATGCTGAGTATGATGAGTATGATGATGAGGATGATGATGATGATTATTATGATGATGATGGTGATGGTAATGATGATGATGATGATGCTGATGATGATGATGATGATGATGCTGATGCTGATGCTGATGATGATGCTGATGATGCTGATGATGCTGATGATGAGGAGGATGCTGATGCTGATGCTGATGATGATGAGGATGAGGATGAGGATGATGCTGATGATGATGACGATCATGATGATGATGATGATGATGATGAGGATGAGGATGATGATAATGACGATGACGATGACGATGAGGATGAGGATGAGGATGATGCGGATGATAGATGATGATGAGGATGATGAAAATGATGATGATGATGATGATGATGATGATGATGATGATGATGATGATGATGATGATGATGATGATGATGATGATGATGCTGATGCTGATGCTACTGATGGGAAGGAGGAGGTTATTGTAGGAAGAGGAGGAGAAGAGGGAGGAGGAGTTGCCCGCGGGTCTCTGCCGGGACATGGCAGCGGGGGATCCCAATTCCAAGCTGATTCCTCTGATTTTGCGACGCGGTGACTGTGTAACCACTATGTGAACTCTAAAGTCTAAACTGATGGGTATCCCCATGCTTTGGAGCAGGGCGCCACCCCGAATGGCACCGAGGCCTCGCCCGACACGGCTTCCCGCTCGCCAAAGCTGTTATACAGTCATGTGCTTGCCGCTGCAGTGCGGACTTTTCCTCCTGAATCGTTTTTTGGATGGTCCAGAGGCCCGGTAAGGCCCCCGGAGGCCGATCACAGCGAGAACATCCCGTTCGTGACGTTCTGCATGACTCCAGGGGGCCTGGGGCAGGCGGCGAACTAGCGGCGTCAGAAGTGGGCAGCGTCGGCGGTCGGCGGCGGGCCCGCGGCGAGCGGTGGCAGGCACAGCGCGAGCCCCCCGGCGCGGCCTGCGGCGGGCACGCCCAGCGCAGCGCGCACGTGGGCGTCGGCCTGCGAGCCCCGCGCGCCCAGCCGCATGGCCCAGGCCGAGAGGGCGGGGTCGGGCGCCGCTGCGGGGAACCGGAGCCGCGGCAGGGCAGGAGCCCGATGGTTCATCCGGTCGCTCGTCGCCCCCCCCTGGGCCCCCTGCCCCTGCCTTCTCATGGTAGTCATCAGGAGAGCACCAGGATGGCCCCGACAGCCCCCCTCCTCACCCCGCCTCGCCTGGCCCTTGCCTTCCCTCGTGCACGATCAAGGGCATGTATGCCACTTGGCATTCGCGACAACGCCCTTGACCGGCCCCCACCCCTCCACCCCCCTTGGTCACGTCACGATTCGCGCCACTGCCGTCTGGGAATAAGCGTTTCCTGAACATTCCCACACGGCGCCGTCGCGAGTCGTGGCGTGACAAGGTCCCTCCCCGATCACACCCGTGATCGCCAAGCGATCAAAAAACAGTCTCCACATGTTTGGACTGCCTCCAGGCCCCGCTCCAACGCGGTACGATGCATAGCAGTTCGGGTCCAAAGGGTCGAGAAACTATGCACCGTGCCATTCCTGGACCGAGGATCACGTCGCCTCTGGAGACGCCAAAGCGGTACGGTGCACAAGTCGTCCGCGGAGGGGCACAATCTTCCCGCGACGAGTCGGACACAAATCGGCGTAGAATTGCGCTGGATCGGGCTGCACCGGCGCGGGAAAAATACCGAATTGTGTGGTCTGGGCCGGGATGCGCAGCAGCGCCGTGCAGGCACCGCGTTCGCATCGGATCTTCGGAATACGCATCGGATCGAATCGGATCGAATCGGATCGAATCGACCGGCTTCGCTTAAGATCGATCGGATCGGCATGGGCCTTGCCGTGCAGGATGGGCTCTGCCGCTTCTCGTGGCCCCCTCGTCTGGTTTCAGGTTTGGAGCCTCTCCGTGCGGCCAGGGCGGCCGGTGTCTTGACGAGGGAGCGTCGGACGAGGACTCCCGGGCACCCTGGCCGAAGCTGACTGTGGATCTACAACATACTGTAACAGGAAACTGTGAGGACCTGGCCCATCATGACAAAATTTCATCATCCAACACCCTCGCAATGACAAAGAAAAATGGCTTCGGAACTTTGGACTGGGGGCAAGTCGTTTTTAATGTTTGCTGCGGCTCATGGGCTGGAGTCGTGCATGCCACTGAAACTCGGACAGGGACTGGATATATGGGTCGGTTGCGAGCGAGATGCTTGAGAACGATATTCAATTGCCAACTGGCGTGGTTACCTCATGCGAGCAATGCCGAAGTACGTGAGAGTGTATGCATTTTGCCATTGACCTCGACCCGATTGGAAATAGCATCAAAGCTGTATTGCAAACTTGACCGGAGCAGCATCAAAAGCTTACCCAGCTAAATGGCTTTCGAGATGTGGGCAATTAATAACAGATTCTGTCTCGAGGCTGGATCCCTTCGCGATCGAGATTACGCCCTCGGCTGCAGTCGACGCCGTATCTACACTCTGAGGCGGCCCCTGCAACGGCATGCAGCGACCCCAACACTTTACAGGGCCTTCTCCCGAGCTGCAGAAGGCTCCTCAGGAGGGCCAAGGGCTTCCGAGAAGCCCCGCCGCTTCATGAGACTGCCCCCAGACTGTCCCCACTCTCTTCCCCCCTCGACGCGTCGAGAGAGAAAGAGGAGAGATGAAGAGAGACGATAGAAAAACAAGCTACATCAACATATCATTTCGGAGGTCCGCGCGGATTTCTCCAATCGGCGCTGGACCTCCCTCCCCAGCGCGCGGAACGCAACAGGGGCGGCGCCAGGGAGGCCGATCCAAGAGATAAGCAAGGATCGTCGAAGGTTTATCTTTATTTTGTTGGTTATGATTCTTCTTCTTCGGAGAGAGAAAGAGAGAGCAAGAGAGAGCAAGAGAGAGCAAGAGAGAGCGAGAGAGAGACAGGGGAGCAATAATAAAACAGAAAAAGAGAGAGAGAGAGAGGGAGAGAGAGAACGAGAGAGAGAGAGAGAGAGAGAACGAGAGAGAGAGAGAGAGGGCGAGAGAGAGGGGGGGGAACAACAAGAGAGAGAGAGAGATAGAGAGAGAGAGAGAGCAACACCTCATTTTTTGAGCCGCACGGCTGGGTCGGCTGGCGCCGCTGCCCGAGAGCTGGGCGGGAAGACGTGGCGGGAAAATCGGGGCCCTCCATTGGCACACCAAAGGGGGGGGGCCCGAATGGCGGAGAGCGCACGGCCAGACCACCGGAGGTGGACTGATTCTCTACAGTCTACACGTCGGCAACGTTTGCTTCGCGTGTCGCCGCGGCGACCCCGGCGACACGCCGTGCCCTGCGAGCGGATAGCGTGGCGCTCCGCTCCGCGGGGCGGGAGGCCGGGACGAGCTCGGAGCGGGAACGCCTCGGGACGGCGACGCGGATACCGTGCCGCTCCAAGGCGTGGTGGGCCAGGACCGTAGGCGAGACACTCAAGGTCAAAGCTCCTAACCAGGGTAACTCTGGGCTCCTGAGCCGAGAGGGGGAGGAGCTGAGAGGAGGAGGAGGAGGAGGAGGAGGAGGAGGAGGAGGAGGAGGAGGAGGAGTAGGAGGAGGAGGAGGAGGAGGAGGAGGAGGGGGCTATGGTTTTCGGGCCGCTCCCCAGATGATATGGGTCCAGGAGGCTCTTCGTGGCCGAGGATCGCCGTGGCCAGACGAGCCCTCTTATTTACGACGCCCGTAGGAGGAAGAGGAGAACATGCACCTGCACCAGCGTAATCTTTCCGAGGTCCGCGCGGATCTCTCGGATCAGCGCTGGACCCCGCGCCGTCTGGCGCGCGGAGCGCGCCAGGAGCGGCGCAGGAGGCAAACTCCCTCTTCAGATGCCCCTACAACGATTCATTTCCACTGAGGGAACTGCCTCGTTGGAAGACAGCCGTTTGAAGACCCTGAAGCATGCCAAAACATTACTCTCAGGACTCTAACGCCACGGATCAACCTGACTGTTGGGTCTGCCGATCCTAAATCATGCCGGATCGCCATTCCTTCTTCAACACCGCGAATCAACGTAAATGTTGCACCCTGATAATCCAACGTCTTTCCAAAACACCACTTCTGGCACGCTGACGATGGGAAACCGTGAAACGTTTTTTTATTTTGACACGGAGTGTACGCGGCGCTAGGGCGATAACCACATTTTGAAAACGAACCGCCTTCAACCCGTGAGACCATTGCAAATGTTTAACAACGAATGTGCGCGGGGGCGAAGGCGAGAGCCAAAATTTGAAAAACACCTGCGTTCAATCCGTGAAACTCTTGCAAATGTTTGAAAACGAATGTGCGCGGCGCTCACAATGTGTGAAACTGTTGCCAATTGTAGGGTTCAGGGTCACAAATGGAGGCGAACCGCCCTGCCCCGTCCTTTCGACCGGCCTCGGGGTGCGACAGGGAGACATAGTATGAGGAAAAGGAATGGAGGAGGAGGAGGAGGAGGAAGAGGAAGAGGAGCAGGAGGAGGCGGAGGAGGAGGAGGAGGAGGGGGAGAGGGAGGAGAGAGGAGGGCGGAGGAGAAGGGCGAAGAGAGGAGGGAATGAGGGAGGAGGAACAGAAAGGGGGGCGCATGAGGAGGAGGGAGGAGGGAGGAGGGAGAAGGGAGGAGGGAGGATGAGGCGAGAAGCATCCGAGACCCTTGGTTCGCCGAGCTCCCTCGCCTCTGGAGCCCCCCGCAAGCGGGGAGAATGCCTCGGAGAGCCCGCCGAAAAACACACAGTGCAGGGCGGGCGCCGCAGGCTACCCGTCGCAGGCGGGGTGGGGCCTTAGGCGAGCACACCCGCGCACAGAAAAGGGTGGGGAGGGCGACGGATAAGAACTGTGAGGGGGAGGGAAGACGAACCGGGGGCAGGAGGGGGGAGGGGGGATGGAAGACGAACCGGGGGCAGGAGGGGGGAAGGGGGATGAGGAGGATGGGAAGGGGAGGAAGAGGGGCAGGAGGGGGAGAAAGGAAAGAAGGGTGGAGGAGAGGGAAATGCAAGGACCTTGAGGGAATGCGCTGGCAAGCACAATCGTGGGGGGGGGAGAGAAAAGAAAAACGCCGCTCCGACCCCAGCGCGCACACTGATCCGACGACGGTATAAACGCCCCGTGGCCCCATCCCCCCCCTGCCAGACGGCCTTGGCGGGGCAGGGGCCCCGCCAAGGCCTGGGAAGGCTCATCGGGGGGCCGCCCCCGAGACGCAGAGCGCGGAG
This sequence comes from Prorocentrum cordatum, assembly GCA_963575745.1. Classification (NCBI taxonomy): domain Eukaryota; class Dinophyceae; order Prorocentrales; family Prorocentraceae; genus Prorocentrum; species Prorocentrum cordatum. The sequence continues at coordinate 320,147 of CAUYUJ010014150.1, forward strand.
GCGGGCACGGCGGAAGACCCCGCCCGAGACTCGCCGTGCCACGACCTCTGCGGAACGGCGGGTCAGCACGCGGGCCTCTGGCGACCTGGAGGCCGCTCTGGGGAAGGGGGCCCCCTCTGCGGATTCCGCCCGAACTCTCCAGGCCCTGCCTTGTGGGGGCCTCACCGGAGGGCGCCCACCGGCGCCAATCAGAAGGGGCGGTGCGGCCACACCTCTGACAAACATACAATCTGTGCAGGTTCCCGAGAGCCATCGGCAAGGCTGCAAGACCGCACCCCCGACCATGATCAGCCCCTGGACCGCACAGGCAGTATCAGACTGGAAAGGACCAGTCCCGACCCTAGTGATGCAAGGGGCCCTGCAAGCCAGTAAATGGCTAGCCTGGACCACGAGGAACTCATAGTGCGTGCGCCGAGTACCATGGCCGTGCGTTGAGAAACCACACCAGCCCTTTAGGGCGTAAGAAATCCCACCAGCCCTTTGGGCGTGAGTGGTTTAGCGAGCTCTCTCTGTCCTCAACCCCCCTTCTTCCCCTTCGGGGAGGGGTTTACCCCTCCCCCTCCCCCCTCCCCCTGGGTCTGGAGAGGTCCCGCCGGTCGTCAGGGGGGTCAATTTCGACTCCTGGGAGGGCTAAAAAACGACGACCCTCACGAGGATTCTGGCCCCGACGGGGGGGCGGAGATAAGTCCCTCTCCTCTTCTGTGAAGCCAACAACATTGATTTTACCAGGGTTTTGGCCCCATTTTGGACTTCTGAGGGGGCAGCGCTCATCGTCCTTCATAGCAAAATCATTGATTTTACAAAGGTTTTGGCCTCATTTTGTCCTTCTCAGGGGGCAGCTCTTCTTTGCGCTTCTGAGGAGGTCGCAAGAGGCCCCAAGATGTCCCCAAGAGGCCCCCAGGAGGCTCCCAAGAGGCCTCCAAGAGAGCCCCCAGAGGCCCCCAAGCGGCCCCAAGAGGCCCCCAAGATGCCCCCAAGAGGCCCCCAAGAGGCCCCAAGAGGCCCCAAGAGGCCCCCAAGAGGCCCCCAAGAGGCCCCCAAGAGGCCCCCAAGAGGCCCCCTGCGAAGACCCCGATCACCTCGCACGCGGACGAGGTGCCCAAACGCCTCACCTCACAAGGAGGATAGACAAGGAGGCGGGAGGAAGGAGGAACAGGGGAGATATGCGGAGCCCAGCGGACACACGCCTGAAAAACACGACTGTCGGCATGCTTCGCGAGAGTTGCTGCTGTGAGATGGGCTGGTGGGGATACGCGAAGCGTAAAGAATTTAGGGCGCTTCCCCTTCGAACCCCCTTCTTCACCTCCCCCACCCAACCGCCGACGCGCCCGGAACTCTGCCAATACCCCCCCACCGCCCTTGTCAAAAATAAACTAAGTTCTCATATTGGTGCAAAGTCTGGGTCACGCACGGGCACCGAGCGACGAATCACACCGCATTTTTTGTCAGGGGCAAAGGGAGGGCAGAGACAAAAATTATCCCGGCAAAGCAACCTAACAGCGATGTGAAGAAGCATATATGGAAACATTCCCCTTAAGATCCAGATGAGAATCCAGTTGTAGAATTCTCCTGTTCTCGCAGTCGCAGTCGCGATGACAGTCGCAGTGGCAACGGCAGTCACAGTCACAGCCTCAGCCTCAGCCTGCCTCAGTATCAGCCTGCCTCAGCCTCAGCCTCAGCCTGCCTCAGCCTCAGCCTCAGCCTCAGCCTGCTTCAGCCTCAGCCTCAGCCACAGCCTGCCTTCAGCCTCGGCCTCAGCCTCAGCCTGCCTCAGCCTCAGCCTGCATCAGCCTCAGCCTCAGCCTCAGCCTCAGCCTGCCTCCGCATCAGCCTGCCTCAGCCTCAGCCTCAGCCTGCCTCAGCCTCAGCCTCAGCCTGCCTCAGCCTCAGCCTCAACCTTTTCCTCAGCATCAGCCTGCCTCAGCCTCAGCATCAGCCTGCCTCGGCCTCAGCCTCAGCCTGCTTCAGCCTCAGCCTCAGTCTGCCTTCAGCCTCGGCCTCAGCCTCAGCCAGCCTCAGCCTCAGCCTGCATCAGCCTCAGCCTCAGCCTCAGCCTGCCTCAGCCTCAGCCTGCCTCAGCCTCAGCCTCAGCCTGCCTCAGCCTCAGCCTCAGCCTGCCTCAGCCTCAGCCTCAGCCTCAGCCTCAGCCTGCCTGCCTCAGCCTCAGCCTCAGCCAGCAGCCTGCCTCAGCCTCAGCCTCAGCCTGCCTCAGCCTCAGCCAGCCTGCCTCAGCCTCAGCCTGCCAGCCTCAGCCTCAGCCTCAGCCTCAGCCTCAGCCTGCCTCAGCCTGCCTCAGCCTCAGCCTCAGCCTCAGCCTGCCTCAGCCAGCCTGCCTCAGCCTCAGCCTCAGCCTCAGCCTCAGCCTCAGCCTCAGCCTGCCTCAGCCTCAGCCTCAGCCTCAGCTCCCTTCAGCCTCAGCCTCAGCCCTCAGCCTCAGCCTGCATCAGCCTCAGCCTCAGCCTCAGCCTGCCTCAGCATCAGCCTGCCTCAGCGTCTGCCTCAGCCTGCCTCAGCCTCAGCCTCAGCCTCAGCCTCAGCCTCAGCCTCAGCCTCAGCCTGCCTGCAGCCTCAGCCTCAGCAGCAGCAGCCTGCCTCAGCCTCAGTTGGCTACGGGCATTCAAAATGTGGCCCGGGAATGGAGTTCTGGGAACTCGAAGAGCACGAAGTGGCCTAGAGTTGGCTCCGGGCATTCAAAATGTGGCCCGGGAATGGAGTTCTGAGAACTCGAAGAGCACGAAATGGCCTACCTTGATGGGCGGCGGCACTGCTAGATGATCCGCGAGCCTACGAGTGCCTGCGAGGACGTAGAATAAGATGTGAACATAGATGCATCTTAAGATAACAACATCATGCATCTTAAGATGTATCAAGTTAACAACATCACTCGTCGTAAGATTCAGCATGCCTCTATCTAAGTTCGAGCTCAGATCTGGGAAGATACACTATGATAAAATATCGCAGGAATGCAACCGCGAATGCTCATGTCGCTTAGCAAGCAATGCGTTCCTAAGATTCCAAAGGCAATATTTTTACGGATAATGCCATCCCAAATGACAAACGCGCGGTTTTCCAACGTTGCTGCGGCGCGTGGAACCGACGAAAAATATTACAGAATCAACGGCAAATGCGCCCGCGCGCAGAACATTAAACCGAGCGCGCCGAACTTCAACGCAGCAGTGGTCGCGAAAAACAATCCACGCGCCTGCGGACGCACCAAACATCAAATACGCATGCCCGCAAAACGCGATCGTCGCGAAGCGTCATTCGCAGTCAAAAAAAACGCACGCACACGGCTCAGATTGACGCCGCAATCGCGACGCCCGCGCGCCCGCGCCGAAATTCGGCTCCTGAATTCCAAAAATCAGCTTCCTGAATTAACGCGGCCGTGATGCGCCGCCCCCGCGCAGCACTGAAATGTGTCGCGCTAGATCCCGTTGCGCCGCGTAGCTGACGTTCGCGCCGCGATGTCTGTACGTGGGCGCGCGCCCATGCGAAAGTGCCTGCGCGCGCACGTGTAAATCTGCATTATTGCATAAGGGCTCCAGCATGTGCGTTGAGCGCACGAGCGTGCGCGCCCGAGCGCGTGCGCGCGCGCGGGCGCGCGCGTTGTGCGCGCGTTGTGCGCGCGGCGCGTGCTGCGGACAAGACGTCGCGCATCGCGTTGCACGCTGTCCTCGCTGCGCGCGATGCTTGTGCAACGCGACACGGCGCGAGCATTTTGTGACGTGCTTTGCGCGCGATGCGCGTTGCGTGATCAAGCTGATGCGAGGGCCGCGCCGACGCCTTCGTAGGCCGCCCGAAAAGTTTCGGGGGCTTCGGGGCAGAGGGGAAACGGACGCGGGGGGCTTTGCGGCGAGCCATGGGCGCGCCCAAAGGACATGGCACCCGCAATGCGCGCGCTATCACCTGGGCTTTGGTCGGATCTCCCCATGCGCCGAAATCGTGGAACGCGCGGGCGCGCCCGTTGTGCGCGCGGCGCGTGCTGCGGACAGGGCGGCGCGCGTCGCGTTGCACGCTGTCCGCGCAACGCGCGATGTTTGTGCAACGCGACACGGCGGGAGCATTTTGTGACGTGCTTTGCGCGCGATGCGCGTCGCGTGATCAAGCCGCCCCGAGGGCCGCGCCGACGCCTTCGTAGGCCGCCCGAAAGGTTTCGGGAGCTCTGGGGCAGAGTGAAACCGACGCGGGCGGCCTTGCGGCGAGCGATGGGCGCGCCGAAAAGACATGGGACGCGCAATGCGCGCACTGCCACCTAGGCTTTCGTCGGAGCTCCCTAGCGCCGAAATCGTGGAACGCGTGCACTCGCGGCCGCCATTGCAATCGCCGCCAAGACAAATTCTATAGGATTCCCCAGTGTTAGGAATTATATTCTAACACTTAACACCATAATTTATGTTGTTATTCTCCACGCAAGAAATCTTGTTGTAATCCGCAACAGAAGGGATCCTTTTGCAACCGCCCGCAAAAGGAACCCTGTTGCAATCCTCCACAAAAAGGAACCCGATGGTAATTCTTCATGAGAGGAATTCTATTGTAATGCGCCGCAAAGGAAATCCTTTTTGTGGCGGCCAGGAAAAAAAGGGTGGGCCAGAGAAAAAGGAAGAAATAATAATAATAAAAATAATACGAATAATGCAGCAAACGATAAGCACGCCGCAAAAGAAATCGCATTGAAACCGTCCAAAAGAAATCATATTGCAAGCCACCGCAGAAGTAATCCTTTTGTAATCGCCCACAACAGGAATCCCATTGAGATCATCCACAAAAGGAACCCGATTGTAAGTCTCCACAAACGGGGTTCTAGTGTAATGCGCCGCAAGGGATATCCTTTCGTGGCGGCCAGTAAGCAAGTAGGGGGCCCGAGAAAAAAATGAAGAAGAAATTGAAAATGTAATAATTGATAAAACAAACAGAAAAACACGCCGCAGAAGAAATCCGAATGAAACCATTCACAGTAGAAATCAATCCTTTTGTGATACGCCACAGAAGGGATCATTTTTTTAAGCCGCCAACAAAAGGAATCCTATGGAAATCCTCCACACGGGGAACCCTATTGTAATCCCGCGCAAAAGGACTGTATTGTAATGCGCCACAAAGACAATCCTTTGGCGGCCAGGAAAAGTTTTTTTTGGTGGGGAGAGGAAAATATAGAAAATTGCATTAACAACAAATATGAGAGGGGGAGAGGGAGAGAGAGAGAGAGAGAGAGAGTAGAAATAATAATACTAATAACAAGAATAATAACATGCGACTTTCTCGGGCGGTGGCGGGCAACAACAGTCATTGCGTTTCTGACCCCGCCCGCTTCCCCCCGACCCCCTTCTCCGCCCCCGCCCGCTTCCTGGCCGCCACAACAGGATTTCCGTCGTGGCGGGTTTCAATAGGATTCTTGTTGTGGGCGATTTCAAAAGGGATGTCTTCTGCGTCGTTTCGCGTTTTTCCTTCGCGCCCCCCCCCCCGCAGAGAGAGAGAGAGAGAGAGAGAGAGAGAGAGAGAGAGAGGAGAGAGAGAGAGAGAGAGAGAGAGAGAGAGAGAGAGAGAGAGAGAGAGAGAGAGAGAGAGAGAGAGAGAGAGAGAGAGAGAGAGAGAGAGAGAGAGAGAGAGAGAGAGAGAGAGAGAGAGAGAGAGAGAGAGAGGAGAGAGAGAGAGAGAGAGAGAGAGAGAGAGAGAGAGAGAGAGAGAGAGAGAGAGAGAGAGAGAGAGAGAGAGAGAGAGAGAGAGAGAGAGAGAGGGAAAGAGCGAGAAAAATGAAGAAACCAAGAGAAACAAGTCGGGAACCTCATGAAGCGAAGTCGCCCCAGGAGCCCCGTGGCCCCGTCGGGGGCCCGCGGTCCGCTCACGCGCCAGCGACCCTGAGAGGCGCGTGGCCGCGACGGGGGTCGGCGGACCGCTCGCGCGCCCGCGGCCCGAGCGGGGTCGGCGGACCACCCACGAGCCCGTGGCCCCGACGGGGTCGGCGCGCTAACACGCCAAGAGAGGCGCGCGACCCCGCGGGGGGGTCGGCGGCCCGCTCACACGCCCGCGGCCTTAAGAGGCCCGCGGCCCCGACTGGGTCGGCGGTCCACTCCCGCGCCAGCGGCTAGCAGGGGGCCGTTGGTTGGTTGGCTGGTTGGCTGGTTGGTTGGTTGGCCTGGTGAAATTTTGGCTGGTTGGCTGGTCGCCGAGAGGCAGAATCGACAAAAGGTTGCAGATCCAAGTCAGGTGAGAGCCGAGTTTTGAAATGGAGCCGCCGCGGGCCCTCGTGGGTGTTCTTAGAGCCCCAACATGGTTGCCACGCTGGCCCCGCACTTAATTCTTTTAGATTTTCGATCGCGAGCCGCACTGGTAGACTGGATATGTGCAAATATGTATACATACACATCTAGTGATGTAAACATATACACACACACACTCGTTCACACATATGTACATATGTAACCACGCGTGCATGCGCGCACAAACATGTAAACATAGCCAGTTTTGGGTAGATCAGCGCATTCATCCGATATTGAATTGTGTTGGCAAGCGCCGCTCTCCGATTATTGCTCATCTTGGCTGTGACGGCCCGCGCATGTACGGCAATATACCTTCTGAACACTTTCGCAGTGTTGTTCACCCGGATGCTTCAGCTTCGCATGGTTCTCAGGGACCACGTTCTGAACCAGTTCGCAATGTTGCCCCGCATGACACGCATACTTCACATGACTATCAGAGAGCAAAGTGCGCGATCGACTTAATCCAGGCCAGGCAGGAGCTCAACGCCAGCACTACGTACATGTATTGTTGGGACAAGTGGCTTAACAGTATGGAGACGATGGTTCTTGAACAGAGAGCAGGCGTGTACCGCCGTCGGTGGGAGCTACGCAACCCCTACGATCCGTACACGCCGACGCCCGAGATTGAGTTACACCGACAGTTGATGACTACTGCACTCAAGGCCCAGGAGGACCACCTGTTTGAAGTAGCGAACAAAATCAAAAAGATTCGGGACATGTTCTTAACTACAGATGGCGCGGTTGCGGGGCCGTGGCCACCCGTTCCAAAATTCCCGAGCAAGTTCCCGAGGCCCTAGAGCACATAAAAAGATACGGCTTCGGACGCGCGCCGCCGCGGCACGCAGTTTGGCGTGTCGGGTTGACGCGGTTGACGCGTTTGGCGTCGACTGTGGGACTTCGGAGTGTCTCCCGACCTGGTCTACCATAGGGCCTCTCTCCCCCAACGCAGGGTGTACCATAGGGTCTACCATGGGGTCTACCATAGGTCTACCATCGGGTTTACCATAGGGTCCCCAAAGGGTCTACCATAGGGCCCCCAAAGGGCCACCATATAGTCACCAAAGGGCTTCGCCATAGGTCCCCAAATGGTCTCTCCCATAAGGTCTACTATAGGGTTTACCGTGCGGTCCTCATTGGGTCTACCATGGGGTCTACCATACGGCCCCCCCCAAGTTGCCCACCAGAGGGTCTACCATAGGGCTACACACTCTTAGTTGCCCCATGGGTTCACGCGTTTATGAGGCCGATGTGAATTCCGCCAGATGCGAGACTCTCACGCGCGGGGCTTGCGGGTGAATGTGGGCGGGTCCTTCGCCAGGGTCATGGCGTTGACGGGTTCGCTGGGTCCTTCGCCAGGGCGCCGCTGGGTTCTTCGCCAGGCTATGGCTGGGTTCTTCGCAAGGCTATGGATGGGTTCTTCGCCAGATTATTCATTGAGCCCTCCTGGGCAGACTTCAGAGTATCGCAGTACTCACAGTTGCCATGCTGATGCGAATCCTCACCTTGCTCGTAGCCCCTTTTCGATCAAGCTGGTCGCCTCTCGCGAGGCGCGCGGCCCGACTGACTGGGGCGAGCTGCGCGTTCGCCGCCTCTGGCAGGGCGCTCGAGATGCTCGCGGCCATGAACACCGACGAGGCCCGCAGCAATACGAAGCTCGCCCACGGCATTCCACCCGAGATCGTGGATGAGGGCAATCGCTACATCCGTTGCGACGCGTCCAAGATGGGCCCGAACACAGCGTGGGCCAACATCGAGGCGTTCCTTCTCAAGCACAGCCTCCTCTGGGAGGAGACCCCAGAGCCAGATGCCATCGCGGTTCACAGCGACAACAGAGGGGGGGCTCATGTGTTCAGGAGAGGACGTCGAAGATAAAGGCCGTTCCATCATAGAAGTTGGAGTAAAAGTGCCGCATGGCGCGCTGGCCATGCAGCTGTGTCCCCTGGATGATCCGATGCGGGAGGTCCACGTCGCGAACAACAAGCTGATGATCGAGAGGGCTGGCGGCAAGCTCGCCGAGTGGACGGGGAAGGAGCGGCTGCTGACCCTTGCCACGAGCCACTGCAGCCAGTTCTCGAAGGCCGTGCTGGCGAGGTGCACGACCGACGTCGAGATTCTCCAAGATGCAGGCGGCAGGCTGTCGAGGGCGAAGTTGGAGGAGAGAGACCCGAACATGAAGGCGTTCTTGGATGGCTGGAAATTCAAAGTAATGTCTTGGAAGTGCGAGATTGCGTGGCCTGGTCTCGCACACCTATCGCAGCTAGCCCAGAACACCGATAACAAGGTTGGCAAGGCAATGGGGGAGCTGGAGACCGCCATCGCCATCATGAAATACAACGCGCGCGGCATGTCATGGGACAGCGCCGCTGTTGCTGCGAGCGCGACGTCCGCTGAGGACAAGTCGATCCCAGGGATCCTTGCGATCGCCAAATTCTTTGGCCACGACGCGGGCGCGCCCCTGGTCACCCGCCTGGAGAAGTTCAGGAGCTCGCTGCAGCTGAAGGTGAAGATGGGCGGCCCATATTTGGTGGGCATCGCGAACATGGCGTTCAAGGGTCAGAGTTTGAAGAAGTTCCCCTTCGTTCGGTTGGGCTGCATGGCAGTGAACCTTCTCGCGCACAAAGTCGAGCATGACATTGGCATGTGCTTCCAGAAGTCCGATCTCACCTGGATCCAGAATCCGACGAACTACGCCGCAGTGGATGCATTCGAGTCGTCGGCGATGCAGTTGGACGAGTGGTTGGAATCGATGGTGGTGGAGGGCCAGCTTGGCGAGAACGATCGGTGTAACATAATGTTTAAGTTCCTCATCCGCAATTGTTTGCACCTGCGTCAGAAGGAGAAGCTCGGCTACGAGAAGAAGGTGTTCAACAACAGCGCCGAGATCCGCAGCGCGGCTGCAAGCGATATTCAGAAAATCACGGGCGGCGTCGGCCATTGCAAGTGGCAGCCTATGGCGGTTACCACGGGGGGCGAGTGTCATCAGCCGAAGGCGGGTGCCCAGCGCACGCCAGCGGCCGCCGCCGACTTGAACTCAGAGGCGAAGGTGCTCGAGAACAAGGGGTTCACCGTCGGGAAGCAGGTGCTCGAGTGCGGGGCGACACCTTTATCGGGCCTCTACGCGATCGCGAAGATCTCGGACGGCAAGGTCGTTCTGGAGAAGGAGACGTTCGGCGGCTTGCAGCGCGCCTTCTCGGTGGAGTTGACGGCGATCGAGTTTGCCCAGAAGTTCAAGGCCGTTGCCGACGCGGCGAAGCTCCCGATCGCGATGTCCACCAGCGCCTCCACGCGTCATGTCCGATCTCGCTCGCACTTCGTCCACGACTGGGCGCGGTGCAGGGCGTGGAGAACCAATTCTTCTGTTGCGATCGGTTCGTGCATCGACGACGGGGCCTGCTTCATCTACATGTGCAACCCGAAGAAGCTGTTCACCAAGCGGGCCTTCGAGCCGAAGCAGCTCCAGATCGTTCCCAGTACGACCCTTGACGGCATCAGGCTCGACGAGAAGATGAAGTGCGTCAACTCGATGGCCTCGATCACCGTGTATCTTGACGACGACGGCGAGGCAGTCGACTTGCACTTCGTGCTCGCAGCGCCGCCCACGTCTTCGGTCAACGAGCCGACGAAGTGGGACGAGAAGGTCACGTTCGAGCCCTACTGGTGGATGGCGTCGACCAGCGACGAGAAGCTTGCGACGGTGACCAAGCAGATGGTGTGCAAGGAAGGGGTCGTGTTCCCTACATTCGTCAACAATGAAGCGCTGGGTGCGAACGCGGAGATCATGTACTTCACCCCGAAGAAGGAGAGCGCGCCGAAGACCTCGCTCGAGGAGCGCGCCACGGCCATGCAGGACCGCTGCCCCGTGCCGACGATGAGGAGGAAGCGGTTCAAGCAGGCCCCATGAGCCTCGGCTGGGCTGAGACAGCAGCTTTTTCAGACACCGTTCGGTTCGCTCAGTGCGTACAATCGGTGCGGTTTGATTGTTCAGCGCACGCAAGCGGTGTGGTTTGATTGTTCAGCAAAGCTCAGTGCCACATGAAAGTCAGCAGGCGCGTTTAGTTCATCACAGCTTGCGTGGGAGGGGGGATGCGGAGAAGGAGAGGGAGACTGATGAGGAGAAGTAGGGCAGGGAGGATGAGCATCAGAGCACCCGCACACCCCATGCATTGTTGAAGTTTCGCGTGCCCCCCCACCAGCCCATCCAGAAACAGTCACCAGACGAGTTACCCTGAGCATGGTATTACAGGGGTCTTTGCAGGGTTTAATCTTCGCGTACCCGCGCTAGCCCATCCAGAAACAGTCACCATGCAAGTTACCGTGGCCATGGTATTGCAGAGGTCGTTGTAGGGTTTAAGCTTCGCGCGCCCTCACCAGCCCATCCAGAAACAGTCACCCGACGAGTTGCCCCTGATCGTGGCATTGCAGTGGTATTTGCAGGGCTTTGCAATTGGCGTTGCAGCACATTTCCCATGGCCGTAACAAGTGTGATGGCTCAGGCTTAATCAGTGCACCTCGTCATCGCGACTGTGAGTTTCCGTTCGTGTCAAGTCTTGTGATGGAAGGTCCACCGCCCGCGGAATGCGATGGTGCCGCGAGCCCCAGTCCGCCCGAGACGGTGGCCGAGGAAGATCCGCGGGAGGCGGCATTAGCAGAGCGCCCTGAGTTCGAGGAGGACATCCCCGAGTCCGAGAAGGAGAAGCTCCCCGAGTTCGCGGAGGGGCCCGAGAATGGGAAGTTCAAGATGACCTTGACGCACACCTACACCAACTTCCACAACATCCCTGATAGCGTCGACGTGCGGTCCGTGTTCAGGGACATGATGTCCAAAGCAGGCCGCACAGACTTCGAGGATGATACGCAGAAGGGTGGCGTCAAGCGCAAGATCAGCGTTACTTACGCGTGCGTGGAGACGTGCAGCCCACAGTCTACCCAGCGGGCTCACCCATCGAGTTCATCCAGCGACTGAGGCCCGATCTCGGCTCCAAGTTCCTTGCGCGCGGCGATTGCGCCGCCGACCTCCACTGCGCACATGTCGGTTGTGCGTTTGAAAAGTGATGGTTGTTCCCACGCAAGCAAGCGCGTGTTATTGTTTTCATGTTATCCCCAATGGCTATCGCCAACTTCCGCCGCCCCGCGCTTCCGCGCAGCCCGTCGCCCTTGGATGGCCCGAGGTCGGTTCCTTGGGCCCTCGAGAGGGCCCTTGGTCGGTTCTTTGGGCCCCCTCTCGGGGCTTTCATGCGCGTGCGCGCGGTCGGCCCATGGAGCCCCGCGGCGGAGCCCTCTTTGGTGTTCTCGGGTGCGCCCCAAGACGGCCCATGACAGGCTGCCAGCAAGTGTTTGTTTGAGAGGGCCCCCCAAAAGCGCTTCCCACGGTTGCCCAGGGCATGCCCCGAGAGGTCCAAATGGGGCTCCAGAGAGCCACAGGGCATTCTTGGGCCTTCTTGGGCCCTTCCAAAAGCCTTCAGATGGTCCCAAGAGGGCCCCAGGAGGGTCCCAAGAGGGCCCCAAGAGGGCCCCAAGAAGGCTCCAAGAGGACCCCAAGAGGGCCCCAAGAGAGGCCCCAAAGAGGTTTCCAAGAGGACCCTACGGGGGATCCAATAAGGCAAAGTGGCTGAAAATATGTTCAGCCACTTTGCTTCCCAAGACATGCTTCTTTGGGGCCCTCTGAGGGCCCTTGGAGGGGCACAAGAGGGCCCCAGGAGTGTCCCAAGAGGGCCCCAAGAGGGCCCCAAGAAGGCTCCAAGAGGACCCCAAGAGGGCCCCGAGAGAGGCCCCAAGAGGTTCCCAAGAGGACCCTAAGGGGGATCCAAGAGGGCAAAGTGGCTGAAAATATGTTCAGCCACTTTGCTTCCCAAGACATGCTTCTTTGGGACCCTCTGAGGGCCCTTGGAGGGGCCCAAGAGGGCCCCAAGACGGCTCCAAGAGGGCCCCAATCGTGATTCCCATCTTTTGGGGCCCTCTCGGGGCCATCTTGGAGCCCTCTTGGAACCGTTTGGGGCCATCTTGGGACCCTCCAAAAGTTCTCAGATGGTCCCAAGATGGCCCCGAGACGGTTCCCCGAGGGCCCCATGAGGGCTTCCAAACCATATGGAAAAGCTCGTGTTGAAAGCCTCTCAAAACGAGCCCTGGCGGTGCCCTTTTGGAGCCGTCTTGTGGGCTTCTTGGGGCAGTATGGGGCCTTCTTGGGCCCCTCCACATGGGCTCTTGGGCCCCTCCACATGGGCCCCCGAGTTATTTACCCTTCTGGGGTCGACTTGGGGCTGTCTTGGGGGGTGTGGGTGGGGCGTGCGGTGGTTAATCGTAAGTTCCGCTCGAGGCTCGTGCTGGGCCGCCCAAGCCCCCCGCCCGAGGAAGGGCCCCGAGAGGCTGCCACTCCATGCGAAAGCTCATCGCCGAGTCCGCCGCCCGTATTTATCTGCTGGCTCCTCGCCGCGCCCGCCGCCCTTATTGGGGCCCGTCCTCCTCCTCATCATCCTCCTCATCATCTTCATCTCCCCCTCCTCCTCCTCCTCCTCCTCATAATCATCATCATATCCTCTTCATCCTCCTCCTCCTCCTCCTCCTCCTCTTCCCCCTCCTCCTCCTCCTCCTCCTCCGCACCCCGCATTTCTACCGCGTTGAATTGCCATGCATACGCGTTGCATTTGCATCCCGTTGCTTGCCTGGGGGGCGCGGTGATGTAGTCTGCTCCTCGTGGCCTTCTCGTGGATAGCATTGCGTCGCATTGCGACTGCGCTGAGTTGCCAGGTCACTTGTGCGAGCTCGGGCCCTTTGGTGGGATTATGCCCCTGTCCCTCAGCAGGCGGCGCGGCTCAAGCTTCTGGCACGAATTTACCCGCTCGCACGCATATCGTCCACGAATGCCCTCTGCCACGATCGCATGGAATGCGTCCATCAGGTTCAATGGCAGAGTGATGACCATATGTGAGAAGGATATCGTGGACATCGGTGGCACGAAGTGCATGGTTATAGTTCCGTGGAGGGCGCCGCTCATATCGCTGCTCACGGGCGTGCCGCAGACGGTGATATCCGATACTGCCAAAGTCAGGGGCATGAAGGTCAGCATCGCAGGACACGAGCGTTTCAAGAGGCTCGTGAAGGCGAGGAACGCTGCACATTCGACCAGTCTCCTCGGCACCGACATGGTATCGGAGGAAGGCGTCCAGCGTCTGTTCGGTGACGAGGCTGGCGCCGAAGCAGATCAGCCGCCCGTCGTGTTCCCCAGGCGCAAGCGCAAGCGCGATGGCGAGACCTCCGACGATCCCCCGCCAGGCATGATCACGGCGACGGTGGACGGAGTGCGGATCGAGTGCGTGAGGCCTACGATGTCTCGCGAGAGTCTCTGCGTCCCCCTCGACGAGACGAACATCAGTGCGCTCTTGGGTTACCTTCACCAGGGCATCAACAGCCTCGAGGACATCGCCAGCGCGTACGAGTGGGCGGGCCGTTACCCAGGGCGCTACAAGAAGAAGGAGACGGGCGCGTGCATGGGCCAGGTGGACCACGGTACGCCGACCAAGCCGTGCGAGGGCAAGGACCTCGGTGCGTCTCCGAGCAGCGACATCGGTGCGTCTCCGAGCAGCGGCAGCGGTTCGTCTCCGTGCAGCGGCAGTGGTGCGTCTCCGAGTGGCGGCACAATCCTCGAGTAGCTTCGCCGATGCTCCTCGAGTGGCGCGCCAGTCGGCGCCCCCTCCCAGCAGTGGCGTCTGTCAGCCACACACGGTGCATAGCATAATTGGCAGTGCCCGCGCGGGGCGCGGGGCGCCGATTGGGCGGACGTGCGTCGCGGCGCGTATGCGCGCTGCGGTGTTGGCAGGCGGGTTAGGGGATGCCCGCTACATAGGCGAGTGTAACTGACGCACACATGGTGTTACGATTGCCTCTTGAAGACAATGGTTGCCCCCTCAGTCCTAGATTGCCTCTGATACCGTATTCGCCATTTCACCGCATGCGACGACGAGATGCGGGCCCACTGGGGTCCCCGAAGACGACGACGACGACGACGTCGGGCCCCCGAGGTGATTGACAGGGGTTATCTTGGAGCCGTCTTGGGGCGTTCTTGGGCGCATCTTAGCCCCCTATTGGGGCCATCATGGTGCCGTCGTTGGGCCTCGAGGGGGTGCCCTCAACGAGCCTCGGGGGAGCCCCGAGACCACCCGTGAGGGATGATATTGCGCGGCGGAGCGAGCGACGGGGGCTTCGGTCGAGGGGGCGGGGGCCGCGAGGTTGGGACGAACGCAACTCCGATGTGGTTCGGCCGCCCGCGTCGGCGAATGAACTGGCCGCACACTTGAACAGTCGGATCCGACTGTTCAAATGAGTTGCGCGGCCACTTGAACAGTAAGATCCGACTGTTCAAGTGGTGGCGCGGCTCACTTGAACAGTAGGATCCGACTGTTCAAGTGGTGACGCCGCTCATTGGAACAGTCAGGTCCGACTGTTCAAGTTGGCGGCGGCACCTCCCGATCTCTGGGCCCCCGCCTCCACCCCCTCGTCCACGTTACCGCCAGCGCCGCCCCATCTCGCGCCCCTCGCCGCCCTCCCCCGACCCTCGTAGTTGTTACAGTCAAGCGTGCGGTTGGCACACTCACCGTCCTCCACAGATCCCTTGGGCGCCCCCGAGCCCCGCTTCGGTGTGCGTATCGGGCTCAAATGTTATGGCGTTGCACGCCGTGTGGTTCACATCGCACTGGTTCGGCACTCCGCAACACAGCCATGGTTGCATCGCTTGTGAGGCAACTTGTGGACTTGAAGGAGTTCCATGCCAAGCACCCAGACAAGTCGGCCAAGCTGCTGCAGCCCACGGCCACGTCGATCGTCGCCAAGATCAGCCAGCTGCCGTCCCTCACGCACGATGAGACGATCCAGCTGATGGACGCGGCCGCGGCAGTACTTGGCGAGTACGCCGACATGGTCGTCACCGCGTGTACCGATCGCATGCTGGCCACGGTCGCCCATTCGGTGGCGACGTCTACGAAATGCCAGAAGTTGACCAACGTGCAGTGCTTCCTCACAGAAGCCGATTGGGAGAAGTTGGACATCCATTCGGGTTTCCAGACGTGGCAGTCAACGATCAGCGACCGCTTGCAGAACCTCGGGGTATACTCCCCGCACGAGCAGACCGTCAAGAGCGCGATTGCGTTGCTGCTGTGGCTCAAGCACCAGAAGGGCGAGCCGTGGCCAAGAGTTGAAGACACCGCCGACATGTCGGCGGACTTCAAGGCGACGTTCCCGATCAAGCAGGAGCTGGCGAAGTTCAACCCTGGCATGCATACCTTCCCCGACAGCCCCAGCGACCTGCCGAAGCACATCTACGATCGTGCGTATGGCGACTCGCGGCCTGTCGAGCGGGTCATCCCCGAGTTGGCAGGGATCCGCATGCACAGGGTCAGGGTTCGGAAGGCCGCGGGCGCGAAGGGCGCGACCGAGCCTCATGACGTCGCCCCGCAGATGCGGAGGCAGCCACTTGCGCTACAAGACCGCCCAGCAGCCAGCGACGACCAGCAGACCATCGTCATGCCAGACGGGTCGACGATCACGATCCTCAAGCCTGGCCCAGGCAATCCGCAATCGAGCAGGGGCTGGCCCCAGCCGCGCAGGCCATGCACGCTCGAGGACTACGACAACGAGCAGCGCCCGCGGGGGGCCGCGCGCCGCGACGGCGCGGGCTCGGCGGCCAGCCACGATGCGAGCCGTGCCTCGCATGTGGCAGGCGGGCCACCGCCCGAGCCGCCCGCAGATCGCCCCTCCGAGGGGCCCCCGCCCTCGGCCGAGCCAATCGGGCATCCGCCCGCGGCGGCGCCCGCCGTCGACCCCAGCATCGAGGCGGAGAGGAAGGCGTTCGATGCGCTCTTGATGTCGAAGGAAGAGAAAAAGGCCAAGACCGCAGCTGAGCGCAAGGCGAAGAAGGCTGAGGAGGCGGCCGCGAAGCAGGCTGCCAAGAACGCATCGGGCACGAACAAGAGCAAGAGCACGGGCAACGGCAGTGGCACAGGTAAGTGCAAGGGCACGGGCAGCCAGTCGGGCATGAAGCGCCCCGCTGCCGCGGCGGGCTTGAAGCTCGGCCCGAACGCGTGCCCGAAGAAGGCCAAGATGTTCGCTGGCGGCAACTTCGCCGAGTTCACGAAGAAGAGCGACGTGCCGAACTATTCGAGTTTCGGTTCATTCACCAGTCGGGCTTACAAGGGTGCGTTGTACCACACTGGCGACGTTGAGATCGCCAAGCGTGCATTTGCCGCGGCAGCACAGTGCTGGACCGCTGTGAATGGCTAAGAATGCTGCGCATTCGTTGCTGTAGCTGCCCAGTCGCAGTAACTCCTCTAACCTCTCCGACGGCGACGGCGACGACGACGACGAGACCTCATCCTTCCGCCTCTTGGCACCCACCTCGTCCCACGCTGCTTCTCGCTCATCCCAGCCGATGGGGCGCTGGGGTTTGCATCGTTGTTGAGACAGAGGCTCGGGGAAAAAAAGGAAAACACTGCCGTTGGGCGTCGGTATTGGCCCCGATGCGGGTCTATGCGTGCTCGTTTTGAATCAGCAGCGCCGCGCCCTCTCTTCGCCTTCGCGTGGGTTCCTCGCATTGAACCCGTTGGGTGCCCGTTTTGAAGCCGCATCGTCACGCGCCCGCGGCTTCCTCGTAGCACGCGTGCGGGTCCTCGTTTTGAATCCGCAGCGCCGCGCGGCCCCTGCTCCATCATGTTGGCTCTCTTGGGGCCATCTCATGGCAATGTCGGAGACCCCAGTGGAGGCCATCCTGGAAACAGCGCGGGGCCACTTTGAGGCCGTCATGGGGCCCGATTGGGCCACCCCTAAGGCCCGCTATATGCCGCGTTGGGCCCTTCGGGTTGCCGTACAGATGGCCCAATCCTTCCTCGCTCATCCCTCCATCATCATCGCCCGCATGGGGTCATGCGGCATGCGTGGCCCACAGGGCTCATAAGGCTCTTTGGGGACCATTAAGCCCGACTGGGTCATAGGGCTCGCAGGGGCCCTAGGCCCCGCACCGCCCATGAGGAGCACTGGGCTCAAACAACATATACGGCCCATAGGGCCCATATGTCTCGCGGGGCGGTCGCTGTTCACGAGGCCCATTGTGACCGTGTGCCTCGTAGGGCCCACATGGCTCAGGCGGCAACTCGGGCATGCTATGGTCATTGGGGACATGGGGCTCATGCATAACGCGGGGGGCGGGGGGTCGCGGTGCTCAGGGGGCGCATTCGCGCTGGCATCTGGCCAACGCTCGCTAGCTACGCGGATGGGGGGCGGTCCGACCTAACAACATTTCACGGGTTTTGCGCGCGCCTGATCGATTTGCAGCTCTCGCTTCAGATTAGCTCACAATTGACTGCATGTATCAAGTTGAACATTGCAACGAGTGCACCTTCCATCCTCCACCGCCTCCTCCCCATCCGTAGCCATTTTGGCTAATGCGAAGGTTCCGTGACTGGTCGTATTCGGATGCGAAAGCATCCAAGCTGCAGCGGCTCGAAAGGTTTCGCCGCGCTCTGCCCCATGTTTCAGGCACGGCCCTATGCGCCATCGTTGCCGAAGCGAGGGCGGGCAATCTCCCCGAGGGCCCCGTCTCGCGACGAGAGCTGCTGCGGTCTCAGAAGGAGGTTTTAAACAAGAGGAACTTGTACGGCACTGTAGGGAAGCGTCTCACGCTCAAAGGTTCGTCGGGCGAGGCGGTAGATATCACGTTCGTGTGCCTCCATTCGTTTTTGCAGCAGGCCTTTGCCGAGAGTGCCGCGTTTAGGGATTTCATCGCGTTGCGGCACGGGGCGCGCCCGTCGTCGCCCGATCGCCCGTGGCGGCTCATCTATTACGCAGATGAGTACAACCCAGGCTTGGAGCTCGTAGCACGACATGCCCGAAAGCAGTGGATGACTTACGTCACGTTTGCGGAGTTTGGGGCAGCTGCGATCGAGCGGGAGGAGTGCTGGATCACGATCTCGGCGGCGCTCACGAAGATAGTTGATCACCAAGTCGAGTCAGGATACAGCCAACTTGCTGGGCGACTCCTGCAACGCATCTTTCGCGGTAGCACCGACCCGCAGGCGGCGGGCGTGGTCTTGGAGCACGGGGGCAACCACGCGCATGTGTTCTTCTGCCTCGGCGGGGTTCTGATGGACGGCTTGGCCCACAAGATCACGTGGGGCACGAAGGGCGACAACGCTACCAGGCTATGCATGAAGTGCGTTAACTTGTTCGCCAAGGATTCCGCGCCTGTTTCTGGGGTGATCGACGAGCGTGGCGGGGAGTACGCCCTTACTTGTAACATTGCGGACGATAGCAAGCTGGTCTTCGCCACAGACGAGCAGGTGCACGGAACAGTTGACAGGCTCGCGCGCTTCAAGGCCACGGAAGACCCAGAGAGGTTCAAACTTCGGCAGCAGGCAGCTGGCTTCAACCATCTGCCCTCTGGGATTCTCAACATGCCCGAGCTCAGGGGCGTCGTCAGGCCAGTGACGCACGCAATGACCGAACCCAGCCACACCTTACATATTGGAGGGGTCATGAATACTTTGATTTTTTTGTATTTGGATGGTCTGTACAAGAATGGTGCCGCAGGCTTGTTTCCAGCGGTTCACGAGTTTCTGAGGACATGGTCGTGGCCACTTGGCGTTGCCAAAGATGCCATTCTGGATATTTTCTCGCGCAAGCGCGTCGAGAGCTGGCGAAAGGCAGGGCATGTGAAGTGCCAGGCTTCGGAGCTGCTGATGCTCATCCCCGCCCTTGCCTACTGGGCAGCGGAGTTCGCGTCGGGTCGGCCAGGCACCGATGCGTTTCTTGCTGGCGTGGATGTGCACGAGGCAGCGTCGCTCAGGAGCACGAACAGCTGCTCGGGTGCGCATATACAGGCATGCGTCCGACGTTTCTTGGCCGCGTGCGTCGCAGCGGGCTGGGAGGAGAGCATGCACCCGAAATTCCACTGGCTCGTCCATTTATCTCGGGAGCAGATCGTGTCAGCCCTCGTGTGCGAGTCCAAGCACAAAGTTCCGAAGGCGTATGCCAAGGAACAGTGCAACCTGACAGGCTTCGACGAGAGCGTGTTGTCGAACGTCACGGGGAGGCACATGTGGCAGCTCGCAGAGACCGACTGCTTCAACTTCGACGCGCGCCTCGAGGACCCCAGGGAGGCGCCGCGGAAGTTGCGGGACCTGGTGCGGGCAGAGCTGGACATGGACATGCGCTCGCCCGTGGCGACATCGATCAAGGCGAGGCTCCGCGACAAGGGGTCGGTCCAGCGCGGCGACGTGGTGCTGGTTGGTCTGGGTGGCAATAAGGCCGCAGCTGCAGTGGTGGTGTCCTTGTGGGACGCGCGCGGCGTTGCAGGGGCTTTGCTGCGCATGTACTACGACGTGGTGTCGTGGAGAGAGCGCTCAGCCGCTGCGACGTGGAGAATCCACGCAGAGCGGCATTATGAGCTGCTCGGCCTCGATAGCGCCATGTGCACTGTGTGCTCCAGGCAGGCCGATGGCGCCTTGACCACCCTAGTGCCGAAGCTGTACAGGCACATGTTCGCGTGAATAAAAATACAGGGGCTTGCGCCCTCCGCAAACACAGCCATGGGCTCCCGCCTGCCGCCGCATATGCTTTTCCGTTTTCCTGCTTCTCTCTTCCCCTCATCATCATCCTCGCCCTTCTCTCGCATCTCATCCGTCTCCTCCTCCTCCTCCTCTCCTCCTCCCCCTCCTCGCCCCCCTCGCCCTCATCCTCCTCCACATTGTCATCATCCTCATCCTCCACCTCGCCCATCATGCTGCCTATCACCCGTCCCCCTCCCTCCCCCCTCATCCCCCCTCTCACATCCTCCTCCTCCTCCTCCTCATCATCATCATCCCCCCTCCTCGTCCTCATCCCCTCTCCTCGCCCTCCCCGCCAAGTCTCCCCCGCGGGGCCATCTTGGGGGGTTTTCGGGCGACGGGCCGTCTTGGTATTATCCACGGGCCGTTTTGGGGCATCTTGGGCAGTCCTGGGCCGTTTCGGAAGCAACTCGGGCAAACTCTCGGCCGCGCGCGAAGCCCTCAATGGCCCCCGAGAGGGCCCGCCCCGAACGGGCCCATGAAGGCCGCAATGAACAGTGCCAACCGAAAGAACCTCACGAGGACCCCAATAGCGCCCACCACAACCCTGAGATGGGCACAAGAGGACCCCGAGGGACCACCAGCACCAACAGGTCGAGCAGCAGCATCACCAACCAACGGCACCACCAGCCTACATGAGCACCAGCAACAACATCAGTATCAATATCAGTATCAGCAGCAGCACAGCAGCACCACCAGCAGCGCCATCAGCAGCATCAGCAGCAACATGTCCAGGAGCAGCAGCACCAGTATCACGCAGCATCAACATAACCAGCAGCAGCACCATCAGCCCAGCACCAGCACCTCCAGAAGCATCACCATCGGCAACAGCAGCACCACCGCAAGCACCATCAGCAGCATCAGCAGCAACATGGCCAGGAGCAGCACCATCAGTGGCGCCCAGCATCAGCATAACCAGCAGCA
The DNA here is from genome assembly GCA_963575745.1 of Prorocentrum cordatum. Lineage (NCBI taxonomy): Eukaryota > Dinophyceae > Prorocentrales > Prorocentraceae > Prorocentrum > Prorocentrum cordatum. Next base: position 340,911 of record CAUYUJ010014150.1, read on the forward strand.
GCCCCAGCAGCCCCAGCACCAGCACCTCCAGCAGCACCAGCAGCACCAGAAACAGCAGCACCACCAGCAGCACCACCAGCATCATACACAACATCAGCAGCGCCAGCAGCAACAACGCCAGCAACGGCATCAGCAGCACCACAAGCAGTTGCAGCATCATCACCGCCAGCCGCAGCGCCAGCATCACCACCACCGCGAGCACCAGCACCAGCACCACCAGCACCACCAGCACAACCAGCACAATGCAAAAGAACCAGAGAAAGCAACGCACGCGTGTCAGGGCATTCGCCTTCTCACCGCATCCGCCTTCCCATGTAACGAGCGCTTGGCAGGGATATATCTAAATATAAATATATATAGACAAATAAATTAATAAATATATATATATATATAATTTTTCACAATGCGGCAACGCATCCCCCACAGGCTTAACAGCTCCCACAGATCTCGCAGGTCCTATCCCCAGGCCCCGCATATCTCGCAGATATTACAGGTGTCGCGCACCCCGCAGGCGCCACGCGCCCCGCATGCGTCGCAGGTATCGCGGGCCCCGCGGACCCCGCAGGCTCCGCAGGTGGCGACTTTACTTCGCATCGTAAGGTTCCCGACATGTTTCTTTCGATTTCTTTTTGTTTATCGTTCCATCGCCCTCTCCCTCCCCCTCCCCCTCCCCTCTCTCTCTCTCTGTTTTTCTTTTGTGGGGGAAGGGCTCGAACAAAAAAACAAAAAAGGAAAACAAAAAAAAAACGCCGCTGGCGAAATCCCGTGGAAACCTCCCACAGAAAAATCCGATTGCAACCCGTCGCAGAATGGAATCCTTTTGTAATCGCCCACAAAAGGAATCTTATTGAAATCCTCAACAAGAGGAATCCTTTTCGCAATCGCCCACGACAGGAATCCCATTGACACCCGCCACGCAGGAAATCCTTTAGGGGCGACCAGGAAAAGTCGGCGGGGCGGGCCAAAGAAAACAAACAAAAAAACGCAGTGTTTCATTTGTGATTGATATTTGTGTTGCCCGCCACCGCCCGAGGGGAAAAAAAGGTTGACAGTTTTGTTTTTTTCTCGCCCCCCCCCCCCGCCCGCGCTTTTCCTGTCCGCCACAAAATGATTTCCTTTGTCGCGCATTACATAGATTCCTTCTGTGGCGGATTACATTAGGATTCTTTTTGTTGATGATTTCAATAGGATTCCTTTTGTGGGCGGTAAAAAAAGGATTCCTTCTGCGGCGGGTTTCAATAGGATTTCTATTGCGAAGGGTTTCAAAATGATTTCTTCTGCGGCGTGTTTTTTGTTGGTTTTATTATTAATGTCATTATGAGTTATTGATTTTTCAATTTCTTTTTTGTTTTCGGGCCATCGCGCTTGTTTACTGGCCGCCACAAAAGGATATCCTTTGCGGCGCATTGCACTACAACCCATTTTGTGGAGAATTACAATCGGGTTTCTTTTGCGGAGGATTTCAATAGGATTCCTTTTGTGGGCGATTTCAAAAGGATTCCTTCTGTGGCAGGTCACAATATGATTTCTTTTGTGTGTGTGTGTGCGTGTGTGTGCGTGTGTGTGCGTGCGTGTGTGTGCGTGTGTGGTGGCGGTGGCTGGTGGTGGTGGTGGTGGTGGTGGTGGTGGGTGGTGGTGGGGGGGGGTGGGTGTGTGTGGGGTGGGGGTGGGGCGGGCGGGTGTGGGTGGTGGGGGGTGTGGGTGTGGTGGTGGGGGTGGGGGGGGGGGAGGGGGGGGGTGGTGGGGGGGGGGGGGGGGTCAATGCGATGTCATTTGATGCGTGTTGTTTGTTGTATTATCTGTATATATTTTTGTTTCTGTTCGGGCCCGCCTTTTTCCTGGCCGCCACAAAAGGATTTCTTTTGCTGCGCATAACAATACAATTCTTTTCGTGGAGAATTACAATCTGGTCATTTTGTGGAGGATTTCCATAGGAAAACTTCTGTTGGTGATTGCGCAAGGATTCATTCTGTTGCGGATTGCAGCGAGATTTCTTGCGCGGAAAATTACAACATAAATTGTGTTGTTAAGTGTTACAATATCATTCCTAATATGGAGGACTCTTATAGAATTCGTCTTGGCGACGATTACAATTGCGACCGCGAGTGCACCCGCCCGATTAGGAGATGTACGCGCCTCTGGCGGATTCTTATCAGAGATGGGCCCACCTCGAACGGAACCCCATCAGAAAAATATCCACCTGTAATGGACACCTATTGTATATGGATCCACATCTAATGGGATGCCAGCAGAGATGGAACCACTCCTCATGGAATCCTCTTACAGATGGATCCACCTCTAATGGAAGCCGACTAGACATGGATCCGATGATGGAATCCTATTACATATGGATCCAGCTCTACTGGAAACCGATTAGAGATGGATCCACCTCTAATGGAACCCTAATAGAGATGGAACCACTTCTAGTGCGATGATATTAGCGATGACGCCACCTCGAATAGGAACCTATTACAGCTGGATCTTCCTGCAATTGAATCCTATTTGACATGGATCCTGCTCTAACGGAATCCTCTTAGTATTCAGATCACATATTGATCCGCTTGATAGAATCATATTTCAGATGGATCCACATCAAATGGAATCGGATTACCGACGGGCCCACATTTGAAATGAAGACTGCCAGAGATGGGTCCACATGTAATGGCGCCCTTTTGCAGACGGACCCGCCTCTGATGACATCCTTCAGATCTGTGTCGGCCTCACATAGAATCCTATTGCAGGTGGATCCACAACTGAAAGATTCTAATGACAGATGGATCAGCATCTAATGGAATCTTGCTACATATGGATCCACATCTGACACGATCCTATTATGTATGATTCTACGCCTGATAGAATCTTATTACGGATGGATCCACCTCGAACAGAATCTGTGTAGCGACGTATACACCTCTAATTGAATCTTTTTTAAGGCAGGATCCGTATCTAATAGAGAATCCTATACGCGATGTTCACATGTCTAATGGAATAGTAGCGATGGTTCCACCTCTAAGAGCATCCCATTATATATGGATCTGTGTCTACTAGAATAATCCTACGACACCTGGATCAAACCCCAATAGACGCCTAATACAAATGGACCCAATCCTATTGAAATTCGACTACACATAAATGAGATAGAATCCAATCAGGGATGGATTCGTCTCGAACAGAATTCTATCATAATGGTCCACCTCTATTGTAATCCTATTACGGATGGATCTGCCTCTAATAGAATCATCTTAGAGATCGACCCACCACTAACAATCTTATTACATGTAAATCCACCTTTCATGGGATCGTATTACCAATGGTCCCACCCCTAATTGAGTCGTATCACATAAGGATCCACATATCGTGAAATATCATTAGAGATGGGTGCACATCTACTAGTATCAAATCAGAGATTTGCCCACTTCTATCAGGACCTATCAGCAATGATTACACCTGATAAAGTCGTACTGGAGACGGATGCACCTGTAACAGAATCTTACTACACATGGGTCCACCTCTCATATAATCCCATTACACATTGGTTCACATTCCATAAGATCTCATCACAGGTGGATTCGCTTCTGATAAAAGCATAATAGGAGTGGGTTCACGTCAAAGAGCTTCCTATCGGCGATGTATGCACCTCTGCTGAAATTCCACTAGACATGGATCCACCTCCAAGAGACCCCTACCCGATATGTATCCACCCCTGACAGAATGTTATGACAGATGGTGCACTTCTAATCGAACCCTCGTACATATTGACACCCTTGGTAGAAGCCTATTAGAGGCGGATCCACATCTGATAGAATCCGATGACATATGGATCCACTTCTAAAACAAACCGATTGCAGATGTGGCCATCTCAAAACAATCTACAGATGGATCCACTTTTATTGGAATCAGGTTGCATGATGGACCCAGGTGCACCTTTAATGGAATCCGATTAGAGATGGGTCCACTTCTGGCAGAAACGCACTACCAATGGACCCACCTCTCATGGAAACTTATGGACAATGGGCCCGCCTTAACTTGTACCCTAACATAGATAGGCCCACCTATGATAGAATCCTCATACAAATGTACACCTCCAAGAGAATCCTGATACATATGGGCCAACCTGTCACATAATTGTATGAAAGGTGGATCCACCTCGAAAGGGAACCTATGACATATGGACCCGCCTGTAATAGAATCCTGTGCGGGATGCATCCACCCCTGATAGAGTCCGAATAGAGAAAGATCCATCTCTCACATATTCCTAGTAGAGATGAACCCGCCTCTGCTTGGAACCGATGACATATGGGCACACTTCTAATATATTACTATTAGGGATGGACCCACCTCGAATTGAATCAAATTGCTGATGGGTCCACCTCTAATGGTGCCCGATTAGAGATGGACCCACCTCTGCTAGAATCCTGTTGGAGATGGACCCACCTCTAATGGAATCCGATTAGCGATGGATCCACCTCGAAAAGAGTCCAATTGGAGATGGCCACACCCAACATAATTCGATGAGACATAGATCCGCCTCTAACCGAATCCGAGTAATGGATCCACTTCGCATAAGATCCAATTAGAGATGGGACCACCTCTGAGAGAAAAAGAAGGGAGAGACAGAGAGGGAGAGACAGAGAGAGAGAGAGAGAGAGGGCAAGGAAGTAGCCAAGGGAAACATCAATAGAAAGTCAAGAAAAAACGACAAAAGAAAAAGTTCGGGAACCTTATGAAGTGAAGACGGCCCTCCTGGTGCCGATGGCATGTTAGCGGGCCGCCGACCGCCCTTGCGGGGGGGAACGTATGGGGCGAAGCCACAGGGGGAAACCTATCGAGGGGAACTTATGGGGAAACTTATTGGGGAAATCTATGGGCGGCAAACCTCTGGGGCAAGCGTGCGTGTGTGTGTGCATGTGTGTGTGTGCGTGGGGTGTGGTGTGTGTGTGTGGGGTGTGGTGGGTGGGGGGGTGGGGTGGGTGTGGGGGGTGGGGGGGGGGGGGGGGGGGGGGGGGGGGGGGGGGGGGCGGGGGGGGGGGGGGGGGGGGGGGGGCGGGGGGGGGGTGGGGGGTGGGGGGGGGGGGGGGGGCAACGGGGGAAACGTGCGATGAGAAACCTTTGGGCGGGGGAGAAGGATCGGAAACATAGGGAACATCAGGGGTGGGGGGGGGGGGGGGGCATCGGGGGAAACCTGTCGGGGAGAACCTCTGGGGGGAAGAGTTTGGGGGGGAGCCATTCCTCGAATATTCCTCCCCCCATCATCCTGTAGGACCCCATCGCATACTGCTCGTTGTCTTTCTCCACCGCGCCGTCGCCCGACCGCGCGCCCTCCAAATCGCATGATGCGCAACGCTCTGGGGCGCGCGCGCCCATGGCCACGGGCGAAGATAACAGAAGATGTGAACTAACATCTTGTAAGAACGCAACCATGTATAACTTAGATGCGAACTGGTCATAGAACATCATCATCTACTATACAACATATCCTAACTAGGGGCGTAACTCCACGACGCTGTCTGAGATGATAACCCAAGATGATATAATTTATGTTGGGCTCGCTTCTGTCTACAAACGATGCGCCTTGATGTGAGATGTTGCGAGGAGGTGCGAGGTGATGTGAGATGTTGCGAGGTGATGCCAGACGCTTAGAACTATAGATGAATGAAGATCCATCTCCCACTATCATCTCACAACATCAGACAATGGCGCCGCCCATCTCGGTACAGTTGGCTCCAGGCATTCAAAATGTGGCCCGGGAATGGAGTTCTGGGGACTCGAAGAGCACGAAGTGGCCTACAGTTGGCTCCGGGCATTCAAAATGTGGCCCGGGAATGGAGTTCTGGGAATCGAAGAGCACGAAGTGGCCTACAGTTGGCTCCGGGCATTCAAAATGTGGCCCGGGAATGGAGTTCTGGGAATCGAAGAGCACGAAGTGGCCTACAGTTGGCTCCGGGCATCCAAAATGTGGCCCGGGAATGGAGTTCTGGGAAATCGAAGAGCACGAAGTGGCCTACAGTTGGCTCCGGGCATCCAAAATGTGGCCCGGGAATGGAGTTCTGGGAAATCGAAGAGCACGAAGTGGGCACGAAGTGTGTGACTGTATGCGAAAAACGATCCCCGCCGGCAAACCCCAACAGCCCCCCAACTGCCACCCAACTGCCCCCAACGGCTGCCCAGACCCCCCTGTGGAGTAATGTTGAAGTAATGTTGAAGTAATGTGCTGCTCTCTTTTGAAACCACTAGAAACCTATCAGTCTTCGCTGTTAGGTAAATACGAATCACTCTTCGTGGCAAAATCTCAAGCATGCGCGGGCACCCCGCGATCACTGAACATTGTTATTCGGCAAGGATGAAGGAGATGAAGGGGGGGGCCCTGGCACGCGCGGCGTACTTCGCGGACGTCGCGCACCTTGCTGGCGTCTGCAGTGGTCCCGCAAATTGCCGGTGGCAGCCCCTGCCCATGGTGAGACCAGGATGCTACTTTGCGGCAGGAGGGCGGGTGTGAGTGAGCGAAACGGCCGCCCTTTGGGGGGTAGCTTGACCCCTCCCTCATGCCCCTTCTCCGCGGGTCTGGACGGGGCGCCCCGCGACCCGTTGGAGCGTCATGGCGGCCTCGGCGAAGAGGGAATGACGCTAACGAAAAACCCCACGTGCTGTGAATATGATGCGTTGATGTACTGAGCACGTTGCGGATGGGACAAAGGAACCCCCCCTCTTCGATCCTCCCGGCGTCGAGGGAGAGGAAGATCTGTCTGGAGCAGGAAAGCTTGGAAGGAATCGGGGGCAGATGGGGAGGAGTAGAATAGCGTCGCAAAGCGCCGCGGGCAGAAGTGACGCCCCCTCCTTCTTCTTCCTCCTGTATGTGGCCCCCCCGAGGCCGCGCGAGGCTACTGGTTGTGGAGGGCCACCCGAATGCCCTGGGCGGCATCTTAGCCCAATGCCTTCTTCTCCTCCTCCTCCTGCTCCTCCTGCTGCTCCTCCTCCTCCTCCTCCTCCTCCTCCTCCTTCTCCTCCTCCTCCTCCTCGTCCTCCTCCTCCTCCTCCCCCTCATCATTATCATCATCCCCCTCCTTCTCTTCCCCCCTTCCGCGCTACTCCCGACACGCCTCCCTCATCCCCCTCCTTTTCTTCAATCCTGTCCAGCCCTCTCTCTCTCGCGAGGAGCGGGGACGAGGAGAAGAAGAGTGAGAGATAAGGGGGCATGGGCAATGATGATCAGACAAGATGACTGGGGAATTGGCGACGACGCCCTATGCGCGCCCAGACACCATCTGCGCCAGGCGGCTTGCGCAGCGCCGGAAGGGCAGCAGCTTGTCCTGGCCAGCGCCCCATCCCCCCGGAACAGGTCGGAGGGGTGAGGAGGAGAGGAGAAAGGAGGGAGGGGGGAGGACTCCCACATCTCTTCCCTGCGCTCCCCTCGTTGGCGGCGCGGCAAGGATTGGGCAGGGCGAAGGTGCGGGCTTCTTGGAAAGGATCGGCCCCTGGAAGACAACGAGACCCACGCCTTCTGCCAAGGGATTGGCCCACGCGCACGAGACCGGCTGGGAGCATGTCGTTCACAACTCAGAAATCAAACAGCTGGGGCCAGCTCAGAAGGGACGCCCCTGACACCATCAGAATCTGCGCGCCGCTGTATCTCCTGGACCTCTAGACTATGATCCTTCTCCTCCTCCGCCTCCTCCTTCCTCCTCTCCTCACCTCCTCCTCCTCTCCTCCTCCCTCCTCCTCCTCCTCCTCCTTCCTCCTCCTCCCCCCTCCTCCCATCCTCCTCCTCCTCTCCTCCTCCTCCTCTTCCTCCTCCTCCTCCCCCCTCCCTCCTCCTCCTCACCATCACATCACCATCATCAATCATCATCATCATCATCATCATCATCATCATCATCATCATCATCATCATCATCATCATCATCATCATCATCATCAGCATAATCATCATCATCATCATCATCATCATCATCAGCAGCAGCATCACCACCACCATCATCAGCAGCATCAGCATCAGCATAAGCATGAGCATCATCATCATCAGCATCATCATCATCAGTATCATCATCATAATCAGCATCACCATCATCATCAGCATCTTCAACATCACCAGCATCAGCATAATCATCATCAGCATTATCATCGTCATCATCAGCATCATCATCACCATGAGCAGCAGCATCATCAGCATCATCAGCAACAGCATCAACATCAGCATCATCACCATCAACATGATCATAATCCTCATCATCACCATCACCATCACCATCACCGTCATCATCACCAGCATCATCATCATCATCGTCATCATCCTCATCATCATCAGCATCATCATCAGCATCATCATCATCATCATTACCATCAGCAGCATCATCAGCATCATCACCATCATCTTTTTGTCAAGACCTTGACGATGTTTGCTGTCACTCGACTTCGCGCTGAAGCGTCCACAACTTGCTCCAGAACTCAAATTAACCTTGATTTGTGTGGAGTCATTTCGATGTATTTGCATCTGCCTAGACTCATCGAGAGCTACCTTGGCTTATCTGGCTTGACCCCCGAAAGTCGATTGGATAAAAGTCGTCAGGCCCTAAGGGATCCTCATGTTCCTTCGTCTCGTCGTCCTCCTCCTCCCTCCTCCTCCTCCTTCTCTTCCTCCTCCTCCTCCTCCTCCTCCTGGTCCTCTTGGTCCTGCTCCTCCTCCTGCCCCTTCTCCTCCTCCTCCTCCCTCCTCCTCCTCCTCCTCCTCCTCCTCCTCTCCTCCTCCTCCTCCCTCCTCTCTCCTCCTCCTCCCTCTCCTCCTCCTCCTCCTCCTCCTCCTCCTCCTCCTCCTCCTCCTCCTCCTCCTCCTCCCCCTCCCTCCTCCCTCCTCTCTCCCCGCAAGCCCCGCCGGGGTCTCTGGAGGTACCTGGAAATCTCCACAGATGCCCCTGGAGGTCCCCGGCGGTCTCCGAAGGTCCCTCGAGGCCTCCAGAGGACCACGAAGCGCCAAATAAGCCTGGCGAAGGACCCAACCGTTCGCAATTGTGGTTGCCGTCGTGTGGGTATCGTCGTCGGTGGATCTCCTTCTGGGGCCACGAGTCGCGGGAAGGGTGCCAAAATGGGCGGAGCCGCCATGCGGGTCCCCATGGGGCCACGAAGCCTGTGAGGGGTGTGCCGAACTGTGTGGCGGGGACGCATGCGGGCTGCGCCACTGGGACCTCCGGTGGAGCTCCCTACCGGGCCACGAAACGTGTGAGGGGTGTGCAGACATGTGTGTGGCTGCCACTTGCGAGCACGGACCTTGGCGCCTTCGGTGGAGCTCCCTATGGGGCCACGAAAAATGTCTGAGGGGTGTCCCGAAACGGGTAGGGCAGCAGAATGCGACATGGCCACTGGGGCCTTCGGTAATTCCGTGGGGTCACGAAAAACGCAATGGGTAGGCCGAACTGGGCGGGGGGATGCATCCAGACTGCGCCACTGTGACCTTTGATGGGGCTATGTGGGGTCACGGAACGCGTGAGGGGTGTGCCGCAATCGGTGGGTCCCTGGTGGGTGCGGCGGACGCATGCGGGCTGCGCCGTTGGGACCTCTGGTGGAGCCCCCTATGAAGCAACGAAGCGTGTGAGGTGCATGCGGGCTGCGCCACTGGGACCTTCGGAGGAGCTCCCAATGAGGCCACGGAACGTCTGAGGGGTGTGCCGAAATGGGTGCGGTCTGTGCCACTGGGACCTTCGGAAAAGCTCCCAATGTGGCCACGAAACGTGTGCGGGGTACACCAGAACGGGTGCGGCGGGGATTCCGGCTGCGCCATTGGGACCTTCGGTGGAGCTCCCTGTGGGGCCGGGGAACGTGTGCGGGGAATGCCTAAATGGGGGCGGTGGGCGACTGAAAACGCAGCCGCTGCGGCCTTCGGTGGAACCCCAAAGAGGGGCCACGAAACGTGTCAGGGGTGTGCCGACATAGGCGCGGTGGGCGCGTGCGAACGCAACCATTGGGGCCTTCGGTGGAGCTCCCTTTGGGGCCGGTGAATTTGTGCGGGGGATGCCGACATGAACGCAGTGGGCGCATGCGAACGCAGCACTGCAACATTCGGTGGAGCTCCCTATTGAGCCACGAAGCGTGTGAGGGGTATGCCGAAGTGTGGCGGGGACACATGCGAGAACAGCCCCTGTGACTTTCGGTGGAGCTCCCTACCGGGCCACGAAACATGTGAAGGTTGTGCCGAAATGTGTGCGGTGAGCGCATGCGGACGCAGACACTGCGGCCTTTGGTGGAGCTCCCTATGGGGCCACGAAACGTGTGACTTGTGTGCCGAAATCGGTGCGGCGGCCGCATACAAAAGCAGCCAGTAGGGCCTTCGATAGAGTTCCCTATGGGGCCACGAAACGTGTGAGGGGTGTGCCGAAGCTGTTGACTGGTGCGGAGGGCTGAGGGGGAGGAGGAGAGCAGACGCGGGACACTTTTTATTCCCAAACGAGGACCCAACACCACATCATGGTTGGAAAACCAAAATCAAAATAATGGGGGGGGGCTGGCTCAGGGGGAACATTGACTTGGAACCGGCGATACGTCGCCGATACATCGGCGACAGGCCCTCGACAGGGAAATCGGCATCACCGCGCGTACCTGGGCGGGGTGGGGCACCCCCCGTTGGCGACGAATGGGCGATAAGGGGCCAACGACCCCCCCCCCGTTAGCCGCTCCCACCGCTCGGCTCCCCGGCGGCCGTTCGGGACGACCCAGGCACCCCCGGAAAGCCCTCGCCGAGGCGCAGCTGCTGGAGGGTATCCCGAGGCTGGAACACCGCCGAAGACCCACGAGAGCATCCGAAAACCTCCTACCCCGAACGAAAACGGAGCGACAACCCCGAGGCCGACCCCTCTCGCCCCCCCGTCTCCGTGACTTGCGCGTGCGTGTTCGTCGGGCTGAGGTCGAACAGGCTGGCGTCTTTCAGCCCTGCCCCGCGCGCCCTTCGAGGTCGGTGTGGCGCGCAGTCGCTCTACCGCGGCCTCTGGGCCTCCCCCCGGGGAAGGGCAGCCCCTCGGCCCCTTCTGCGGGGAGGAGACAATGGGGGGGGGGGGCGGCCAGGGCGGCCGGGGCGGAGAGGAGGGGGGAGGGAGGAAGGAGGGGGGAGGGAGGGAGGAAGGGAGGGAGAGGAGGTGGGGAAGAGGAGGAGAGGGGGGAGGGATGGAGGGAAGAGAGGGGAGGAGGGGAAGGCAAAAAGTAGGAAAAGCGATTATGGGGTTGATCTTAAAACAAGCAACTTGAGCTTTCTAGCCCCCTGGGGGAAGTACACATGGAGGGCCGAGCGTCTCTGGAAAGTGGTGTTCAGTTGTTGGTTGTGGGGGACAATGTTCGAATTACGAAATTATTGTCGAATTGTGACTGTGACCAGACCGGTCTGGGTGAAAGCAATCTGGTGCGCCATCCGATCAATATGATTAATGTCGGCATTTGGGTATGACTATAACTGGTCGTGGTGTTGGTCTTGGGTGGGTCGGATTAGTATGAATGCCAGACCATAACTGTGACTGTGGCCAGTCTTGCTTCTGGTCCAAATCGGCCGCATTATTCGAACGCATCCGTAACAAATCGGCCAAACAAGAAACATGACCAAAACCAATCCTGATCACAAATGTGGTCCGGGTTGCACTACTACTGAAATGCTATTGTTAACCCCAATCTATCCGAACAAGAACCGTGACCAGGAACAGTCCTAGTCAGAGTTGTGGCTCGGCTTGTACGCATATGATACGCATGTTCTGAACTAAGATCTACCCGAACCAGAGCCGCTGCCAAGACTAATCCTGGTCACAGGTGCGGCTCGGGTAACATTAAACTGTTATGATATTATTCATACCAATCTACACGAACCACAACTGTGACCAAAACCCGTCATGGTCACAACTGTGGTTCGGGTAGCATTTGTACTACTCCGATGCAATTCATGCCAATCGACCCAAACCAGATTCGTGACTCAAACCTATCCTGGTCACAATTGTGGTTCGAGTTGCATTGATATTATCCGCTGGCCCCCTTGGGGGGCCATCAGGCTGCGAGGATGAGGATTGCAGCTCCCTGTTCCAGTTGCAGTTTCCAGTTTCCACTGTTACAGTCCTGCTTTCTTCTTCCTTACTGTTAATTGTTGCTGAACACGCGAAGGGTGGGAGCCGAAAAACGTACTGGTTGGCACCCCCGAGTCGCGTGCTCTGAATTCCAAGGGGGTCGTAGGACATGCAAAAATACATGATATTCGCGTCCCCGAGACAATAACCCCAAGTACATTACACCATATTCGCGTCCCCGAAGCCATACGACTTTTGTAATTCAGACGGTATTCGCTTCCCCGAAGCCACAATCCCTACTACATTACGTAATAGTCGCGCACCCGAAACCACACACTTTAGGAATGTATAGAATACTCGCGCTCCCGTAGCCATAACCCTGTTCTGTAAATTACGCAATGTTCGCGCCCCCGAAGCCATAAACACATGCAAATTATACAATAGCCGCGTCCCCGAAACCATGAACCTTCGTATCTTACACAATACAATGTTCGCGTCCCCGCAGCCATACACTTTCGAATGCGTACACGAGGTTCGCGTCCCCGAACCCATACACCTTAGTAAATTACGCCATATTCGCGTTCCCGAAGCCATACGGCTTTGTAAAGTATTCAATAATTGCGTCCCCGAGGTCATAAGACCTGGTAAACTACGCAATAGTCGCGTCCCCGAAGCCACACACCTTCATACATTATGCAATATCTGCTTTCCCGAAAACATAAACCGTCGTAACTTATCTGGAATACTTGCGTACCCGAGGACATGAACCTTCGTAATTTGCACGATCTTCGCGTTCCCGAGGCCATAATCCCTCATAAGTTAAACGACATTTGCGTCCCCGAGGCCATAACCCTTGTAAATCATACAATACTCGCGTCCCCGAAGCCATGAATCTTCGTAGATTACGCAACATTCGCGTCCCCGAAGCAATACACCCTCATAATTTACACAATAATCGCGCCCCAAAGGCCATACACCCACGTACATTACGAAATACTCGCGCCTCCGAAGCCATAAACATTCGAAAACTAAACAGGGCCATGAATTTTCTTTTAAATTACACAATGCTTGCGCCCCCGAAGCCAAACACCCTTTGCAAAGTATACGAGATTCGCGCCCCCGAGGTCATACACCTTCGTAAATTACATAATAGGTGCGCCCCCGATGCCATCAACCTTTCTGTAAATTCTTCAATCTGTTCGTCCCCAAGGCCACACATCTCGTAAATTATGCAAAATGCTCGCGTCCCCGAAGCCATACACCAAAATGAATTACCTAATATTCGCGCCACCGAAGCCATCAACCCTCTTACATTGATATTGTCCCTCGCGTGAAGTCCCGACACTGCTTCGCGTCGGCGTCCAGACATCCCAACACAGCTCTGGCAAGGCAAGTCCCATTCTAAGAGAGGGGGGCCAGCGGCATGGAGGCAAGGCCCTTACGGATATCATAAAACTATCAATGCCAATCTACCCGAACCAGAACCGTGGCCAAGACCAGTCCTGGTCACAGTGGTGGTGTTAAAGAGGGAGGCTGTTGATTTGAATAAAACTTTCAATTTTCACCTGCGGCGGGCGCCTGTGGAATACTGGGTGTTCTGTTGGGCACGGAGACTGTTGAGTAATGGATGCTATGTTGGAGCCGGAGGGAGTTGAGTGGAATGAGACCTTCAAGGTACACCTGGGGAGGGGCCTGTTGAGTTCTGAGTGTGGTCCTTGGCACGGAGACTGTTGAGTAATGGCCGGTGCGTTGAAGACGGAGGGTGTTGAGTAGAATGATAGTTTCAAGTTGCACCTGCGGAGGGCGCCTGTGGAGCACTGGGTGTTGTGTTGGGCACGGAGACTGTTGAGTAATGGGTGCTGTGTTAGAGCCGGAGGGAGATTAGCAGAAGGATACTTTCAAGTTGCACCTGGGGAGGTATACTGTTGAGTATTTGGGTTGGGCTTCGACACGGGGGCTGTCGAGTATTGGGGGTCGTGTTGGAGACCTGGGGCCTTAAGTAAAACGAGACTATCAAGTTACACATTGGGAGGGGGCTTGCGGAGTACTGGGTTTTGCTTTGGGCACGGAGCCTGTTGAGTAATGAGTGTTGTGTTGGGGCCGGAAGAAGTTGAGTATAATGATACTTTCAAGTTACGCCTGGGGAGAGAATCTGTTCGGGTGTGGTCTTGGACACGGAGACTGTTGAGTAATCGGTGTTGTGTTGGAGACGGAGGGTGTTCAGTAGAATGATACTTCCAGATTGGACTTGGGGAGAGCGCCTGTGGAGTACTGGGTGTTGTGTTGAAGCAGGAGTCAACTGAGCCATGGGTGTTGTGTTAGGGAACAAGAGTGTTGAGTATAATGAAATTTTCAAGTCACGCTTGAGGGGAGAGCCTGTGGAGTACTAGGTGTTCTGTTGGGCACGGAGGCTGTTGAGTAATGAATCTTGTGTTGGAACCGGAGGGAGTTGAGTATAATGATGTTCTCAAGTTACGCCTGGGAAGGGAAACTGTTCAATATTGGGTGTTGTCTTGGACACGGAGGCTGTTGAGTTATCGGTGTTGTGATGGAAACGGAGGGAATTGACAAGGACGACATCGGAAGAGCGCGGACGCTCGCTCCCACTTGTGCCAGAGCCCAGATCAGAGCGGCCTGAGCCGAGGCGACTTGCGCAGAAGGGGGGGAAGAGGAAGGGGGAGGGCGGGAGTGGGGGGGAGTGGAGAGCAGGATGAAGCTCTGGTCGAAAGCCGGTCTGGACGAGTACAGGATCGGAGCCGAGACTGACTCATGGCTCGGGCACCCGCGGGCGGAGACGGCGAGCCCGCCTCTTGGACAGCCAATCCACAGGCCGAAGCAGTAGAGGCAGTCGGGGCCGAGGTATCTCAGGGTGCGGGCAAGGTGTGTATCCATATCCACAGCGCCGTGGAGTTTCGGGTTCCCTTCCCCAGGAACCAGAGGCACAATGGATATGGATAAGAATCTGGCCCCTAGAGGTTAGATGTTTATCCATATCCACTGCGCCTCCTCAACCTTGCGGTGCCCCCCCAAAGAAAGTCAAAGCCACAATGGATATGGATAGAAATCTTGCCCGCACAGGGCAGACCAAAACGTCCCAGCGGGGCTCGAGAGGGCTCCAGCCGAGAGACTCCCAAGGCTGCCAAAGGGGGCCCAAAGTTCGGCGGCGAGCGAGGGGGAAGTGAGAAGGAGAAGGCCTTCTCAGAGGGCGGCGGGACTTCTCAGAAGCCTTCGCGCCTTCTGAGAAGTTCCTTGTGTCTTCGGATTGATAAGGCTTAGAAAACTTCTCAGAAGACCGGGGAACTTCCCAGCCTTCTGCGAAGGCCTTCTCCTTCTCACTTCCCCCTCCTTTGCTCGCTGCCGATTCAGGACACATGGAGCTCCTTGCCAATCCAGGCATAGCAAGCGAGCTCGCTTTGGTCACATAAAGGGGCTGTCCCAGAGGTTTGGCAATGTCACCCTGCTAGGTCAGTCCTCGCTATTGAGTCCCCAACTCGCACTGCACAATTCAGTCGTGTTTGGATCGGCCACGTGACGCTTCCTCAGGACGCTTTCCATAGCAGATCGAAACCCAGGAAACTCAGGGCACCCTAGAGGCAAGCAGGGTGTTTCTTGGCATGGGTTTCCACTA
Source organism: Prorocentrum cordatum (assembly GCA_963575745.1). Classification (NCBI taxonomy): domain Eukaryota; class Dinophyceae; order Prorocentrales; family Prorocentraceae; genus Prorocentrum; species Prorocentrum cordatum. The sequence goes on from CAUYUJ010014150.1 coordinate 356,562, forward strand.
TGTTCTCGTCGGGAAATAGCAGAGGCGAACTGACAAACGGAAGGTCGCCAGCGCGACCCCGATCGAAATCAGCAAGCTCGCCCCGATCCTATCGCAACAAGTCGCTGTTTGCAGCGCCGCAGTGGCACAGCGGCGACGAGACGATCGTGCCTGGCTGCCTGGAGGAGGTCGACACAAGCCATCAGCACCGACAAGAGCACGGGGAAGACGCACCTGGGACCCAGACCTCCAGCGCATTGAAAACGCAAAACAAACTTATGTGTTTCGCCGTTTTCGGCCTCTGGAGGCCCTCGCCGGGCCCTGGGACCGTCACAACAGGATCCCAGACGAAAAAACAATCCCGGGAAGTGGTCCAGAACTCTGGGGACCCCGTGTGGACAACGCCGTGGGCTCCCCGTTCGGGGTCGGCGGCTCCAGCCGCAAGGCCTTCAGAATCACGACGTTGGAAGTCTGGGAGAATGAGGCTTCGCTCAGTCAGCCCGAGTCTGCGACGACGGCAGCTGCGCTGACTGCTTCGGCCCAAGCCACGCGGTGAGCGGAGGGAACGAACGAGCGAGTGCCGGCGCAGTGCGCGCTCCACAGGGGATCCTGCCCGTGCCCAGTAAGGCGTGGCGTGGAGGCCGTAGCCTCGACGAGAAAGAACATGGGTTCAAGCATGTGTCGCCGAGGCCGTTTGTTTTTGACGCGCCCAAAAGGGTGGCGACGACATTATGGCGAACCCACGGCAAGCCCTGCGCCCGGCCCCCCAAGTAGACAAGACCAGCGCCGTCGCAAACCCACGGCAACCCCACCGCGCCCGAGGCGGGTTTTGCCCTGCTGCCCGCGGCGCCCTCCCCCAAGACGTGAGGCCGCGCGTCGGAACAAACGGCGCGGCGACATGTCGCACGTGTGCCCACGTGATGACCACCAGCCAGTGCCCTCGGCGGCCCAGATCCGTCGTCGGTCGTTCGTGTTGTGGAGCGGAGGAGGGGAAGCAGGAGCGCAGCGTGGGAACGGCAGGCGAGAACAGAGCGGACGAGGGGGGGGGGAAGGAGAGGCCGGGATGCGGCAGGCAGGGAGGCGGGGAGGGAGCAGAGCGGGAGCCAGAAGACCGACGCCTCGCGCGCTCGACGTGCGCGCGCAACACTCCAGCGATCGCGTGCGCGCGCAAGCAGAAGGAGACGAAGGATAATAAAAATAATAAGAAGGAGAAGAAGAAGGATACTAATAGTAAAACTACTAATAAGAATGAAAATTCCCAAAACTCCAAGGCTGCGCTAACGGCGATGTTGGTTAACGACGATGTTGGGAATCAGATGTTCGTGACACTGAGCTCGCGCAGATAGGAAATCACGAACTACACTTTCCTACATGTCAAATGTGCGACTATATCGAGCGAAAACGACGCAACGAATTGTAGGAAAGCGCGAATCACCATGTCCGACAATTGGTTTGTCCGCGAACCAGTCCCTCCTACAATGTCCAAACCTACATCGCCGTTATCTACATTGCCGTTAGCGCGTCTACGGAAACTGTGCTTGCACTTCGGGGCCCTCATTTGCCTTCTAAGGCACAGGGGCCGCCCACCCCGTCCACGGCCCCGGCGGCCCCATTCCCGTCCGTCGCCGCCCCACTATTCCCAATGAACCGTTCGCGGCCCAGGCGGCCCCGTTCCCGCCAGTCGCCGCCTCTCCGTTGCACCCCCCACACGTTCCCGTTGCATCGCAATCGCATTGCATCGCAATCGCATTGCACTGCATTGCATTTCATAGGCAGTGCATTGCAATCGCATTGCATTGTATTGCAAACGCATTGCGCTGCATCGCATTGCATTGTTTTGTAATATTTTGTGTTGTGTTGCATTGCTGCGCATCGCCTTACATCGTTTTGCATCGCTCTTGCTTACGTTGCAGTGCGTTGCCTTGCTGTGCATCGCGTTGCATTGTCGTGCATTGCTCTGCATTGCTTGATAGAGCGTTGCATTGCGTTACATTGCGTTGCATTGCCTTGCATTGCTTTGCCTCGCATTGCATTGCGTTGCATCGGCTGGTACTGCTTGTCATTGCTGTACATTGCTTTGCGTTGCTGTGCATTGATTAACGTTGCTTTGCATTGCGATGAATTGCATTGCATTCCGTGGCATTGTTTTGCCTCGCGTTGCATTGTGCACTGGTTGGTAATGCCTGGTATTGCTGTACATTGAGTTGGGTTACGTTACTGTGCATTGCTGTGCATTGCTTTGCATGAGTTTGCATTGCGTTGACTTGCGTTGTATTGACTTGCTTTGCTGTGCGTTGCTGTGCCCTACATTGATTTCACCACCTAGATGGCACCGCGTATATATATATATATATGTATACAGCTGCATATATAGATGTGTGTATATATGTATGTATATGTGTGTGTGTTTGGGGTCCACGCTGGCTAAGAATGCGAATACTAATACATCTGATAATGATATGTTGTTTGACATGCACGGCGAGTGACCCCGATCAGGTGGGATAATGAGTTGACAAGCCGACGGTAACTCCAGATCTCTTCGGATGGAGCCCTCGGCCTTGCTGTCTCCAACTCTCGCTAATTACTGTGCGGTTCAGCGAAAGTGGGGGGCTGCATCCTGGTGTCACTCCCACGCGGCAAGCTCCGAACACGTCACTGGGATCAGAACGTGGACGCCCATCGAAGGCACCCCGTCATCGCCAGCATTCTCCTCGTTGTAGGTGTCCTTATGCAGGCAGACGGTGGTCGACCCATTGACGTCCAGCCGCCCACACCGCTCGAATGGGATCAGGGCAGGGGGCACCTGCTCGAATCGGATGCCGAAGGCCTGCACCACCTGAGCGACGAAACGAACGGGCCTCACTGACGCGAGCGGCCAAAGAAACCTCACGCGGTGGCTCACGCGGGCCGCCAGCGCAGCACGCCACGCTGGAAACGAGGGCGCCCACGCGCGACCTCACGCGGGCCATTCCCCGCGCGCAGTGCCGCAGCGCAGTCGAAACGGTGCTTCCTGCGCCGCTCACCTGGCTCTGCAAAGCCCGAATCGGAAAAAAAAAAAAAAGGCTGACGCTTGACTGGGAGGAAGAAGACACGACATGAACGTAAGCTTTCGACGGTCCGCGCGGAGCCGGGGGCGCCGCCGGGGTGCGCGCGGAGCGCGCCAGGGGCTGCGCCGGAGGCGCCGCCGGGGGGGGGGGGACAGCGCGGATCCAAGAAATCCGCGCGGAGCGCCAAAAGTTTATGTGCATGCCTTTCTGTCGTCTTCCAGACTCTTACTTCCGCCGTCTTCAGCCGGTCTTCTGCCATCTTCAGCCGGCGGGCCCGCCGCCGTTCTACCTCCGCCGCCTCCCGCTGCGACGCCTGCAAGGAGGGCGAACCGCGCTGCAGGGGCAAAGGGCGGGAGCCCTTTCTGGAACTAGGGGGCAGGCACCGATACCGCAGCTCTACGGACCTCTCACGGGGTTAGAGTAGGGGAATGACTACGAGCATAACACGCACTCGTTCCTTAAATTCGACGCGGAAATCAATGTTGGCCTAAACCAATTCTATAGTCGATCCCCTACTCGAGGGTTGCGTTCTGACCAAGCACCGAAGAGAATCCAGCCGAGGCGACGAGGGCTGTCGAGGACGAGCAGCGGCATCGGTACCCTTACCTCCTCTGAGGAGCGCACCGCCTGGTACACGTAGCGCTCGCCCTCGGTGACCGTCTCGCTGCTCGGGTCCAGTGAGACGCCCATGCTGGCGGGGTCCGTGATCAGCCGGTAGAACGAGCCGAACGGCTCGGCGACCTTGCGCTCGGCGACCACCACGTAGTCGCAAAGGCGGGGCGTGCCCTGCGACCCGCACTTCTGCCCGAACGCGCGGCCAGCGCCCCCGTCGAGCACCACCTGCCCGCCGGTGCGCAGCAGCCTGCCCAGGTCGAAGTCAAACAGCCAGTTCGAGTCGTCTCGAAAGATCATCAAGTACTCGTAACTCTCGCCCGCCCTCGCCTCAGCCTCCTTCGCGAGCGCCCAGAGCTCGTCGATCTCCTGGTACATCTTTGCGACGTTCGCTCTGGTGGTCCTGGCGTGCGAATTCTGCTCGTCATCCGAATCCACACTCGTCCACCAGGTGCCGTTCTCCTCGAAAGACAGTCCCTCTAAGGTGAGGTGCACCTGCGTTGGCATTCTGACGATGCCCACTCTGCCCCCGTTATCGCGTATGCCCCCGACGATCATGGCCCTCACCTCCTCCAGGCTCTTGCCCTCGTACGCGGGATGCATGACGAAGAGGTTCGCGTGGCCCTTCCAGGAGGTGAAACTCTCAACGCTAAGGCTCAGGTAGACGTCCACTGCGTGGCCCTGCCGAGTCAGTGGCGCGACGACGTGCCTGTCCAGATTCGGGAAGTTTGGCGGCGCGCGCGAGTGGGTAGTGCGAGTGCGGGCCAGCTTTTGGATGTAACAAATGCTGGCCAGCGTGGACCCCTAAGCAGTGTATTATTGCACTCTGGAGGTGAAAGTTATGTTGCGTAAGGTATGTGATGCGAGCTTTGCAGGTGCAAACTGTACGGTGTAAGCTATGTGGTGTAAGCTATGGGGTGTCAACTATGCGGTGTGAACTCGAGGTGCAAGCTATGGGGTGGAAACCGTGCAATGTAAGCTATGTGGTGTGAGCTATGCCGTGTAAGCTATGTGGTGCAAGCTATGTCGTGCAAGCTATGTGGTGCAAGCTATGTCGTGTAAGCTATGTGGTGAAAGCTATGTCGTGTAAGCTTAACGCACGAGGCGCCCCCGAGGCGCCCACGAGGTGGCACGAACGGAAACGTGGCGCAAGCTCTGGAAACCCACCCAGCGCACGGGGCGCCCACGAGGCGCCCCAGAGGCGGCACGGAGGGCAACGAGGCGCAACCGCTGGAAACCCACCCAACGCACGGGGCGCCCAGGAGGCGCCCAGGAGGCGCCCATGAGGCGGCACGGGCGGCAACGTGGCGCCATCTTGGGGAATCCCCCCAACGCACGGGGCGCCCACGAGTCGCCTCCTAGGCGGCACGGGCGGCAACGTGGCAAAAACCCAAGGACTCCATCCAAGTACTTCAGAAACCCAAGTAAGAACCACTGAATGCAAACACCCCTCGGGGAAACAACTGAATGCGTCAACAGATCTGTTGGAGGTCCGTACGGAATTCTCTGGGATTGGCACTGCGCCCCCCTCCCTGGCGCGTCGACCGCGCCAGGGGCTGCGCCGGAAGCGCCGCCAGGGAGACCAGGCAGATCCGAAAAATCAGCGCAGACCTCGCACAAACGTGCGTAGCACACCGCAGATGCGGATAAGAGTGAGGGGGCGGTGGGGACGTTTGCAGTCTGCGAGACTCTGGAGAAGCCCGCCGCAGGCGCCAAAGTTTCACAATTTATACAACGAGCCTGTGGATCGGTCGCGGGTGGGTCGCGGGGTGCGTCGCGGGTGGGTCGCAAGTGGATCGTGGGTGGGTCGCGGGGTGGGTCGCGGGTTGGGTCGCGGGGTGGGTCACGGGTGGGTCGCGGGTGGGTCGCGGGTTGGGTCGCGGGGTGGGTCGCGTGGTGGGTCGCGGGGTGGGTCGCGGGGTTGGTCGCGGGGTGGGTCGCGGGGTAGTCGCGGGTGGGTCGCGGGGGGGACGACGACAACAAGCAACAACAACAACAACAACAACAACAACAACAACAACAACAACAACAATAACAACAACAATTACTACAACATCAACAACAACAACAACAACAACAACAACAACAACAACAACAACAACAACAACAACAACAATATGTGTTTAAAACCGTTCGCCATTATATGCTCGAGTGTCCAATTACGCGTATTTCCCAAGCCCTCGATCCCCGCCCTCTTCGTCTTCGATCGAACCCCTTTTGGGGGGTATACCTTTCTTCCCTGCAGGCCGGGCCCCGGCAAGCGGCGGGGCAGCCGCGGACCGTCGGCCTGGCCAGCGGCAGCGCTAATCGGCGGGGCGGCCGCGGGCCGTCGACCCGACCCCAAGAGGGACGGACAGGGGACCGACCACGACGACGACGACAACGACGACGACGACGTCGAAGACGACGGCGACGACGACGACGACGGCGACGACGAGCGAAAGCGAGAGCGAGAGAGAACGACAGCAAGGCCACGAAGGGCACGAAATAGGCCACGAAGGGCGACAGCGGGGACACGAAGTGAATGCGTATGGGGCCACGAAGGGCACAAACGAGCGGGGGCCACGAAGGGCAGATAATGCGGGGCCACAGAAGGCAACTATGGGGCCACTGAGGGTAGCAACTGGGCCACGTAGGACAGTGAGGGGGACGCAAACGGCGACAGCGGGGCCACGAAGGGCATGCACATGGGGCCACAACGGGCGCGACTCCTGGGCGCCTGGGTGTTGGGAGCGCGGCGCTTGTGCAAATTGCAAGAGATTCCAACGCAAGGCTATTGTTCATAAATTGCAAGCAAGTTTCCAGCGAGAGCGCGACTCCAGAGCGCCGGGAGAGCGATTCCTAAATAAATTGTAAGGCGGTCCCAAGCGAGAGCGCGACTCCTGAATAAAATGCGAGGAAGTCTCGGGCGGGAGCGGGGGTCCTAAGTAAATTCTAAGGAGGTCTCAAGCGGGAGCCGTTGTTGCTGTGACCTGGGGGCCAGGGGCCCAGTTTGAACATCAAGACTTTCCCTGTCAAAAAAAACAGGGTGCGAGCGTCGAGGGGCACACTTTGATTGAGAAAAAACAGTATGCACCAGTGGAGGGGATCAGCAATACTTATTCTTCAGAAATGAGAGCTCAACAACAACAGTCATTCTAAGAATGTTCTCTCTTACTTGCCCGCGTGTCATTCAAAACGAATTCCCCATACCCTCGATACCCTCCCTATTTGTCTTCGATCACACCCCCTTTGGGGGGAGTCTTTCTCTTTGCGGGTAGCGGCGGGCTTAGACAGGCGGGCAAACCTGAACGGGCGGACAATCCTTCGTGGGCGTACATGTGCCCGCCATTGGAATTGGTGTGGGCCCTGCAAAAAGAGGAGGGGGAGAACGAGGGAGAGTGGGAGGAAGGGAGGGGAGGGACGAAGGAAGAGGGAAAACGCCACGAGAGAAGGACAGAAGAGGGGGGCGGGCGGCTGATTAGAGGCAGAGAGAGAGAGAGAGAGAGAGAGAGAGAGAGAGAGAGAGAACAACCAAAACAAAAAAGGCATATAAGAAAGGTAAAGAAAAAGAGAAAGAGAGAGAGAGAGAGGGGAGAGAGATAGAAAGAAAGAGGGAGGGAGGAGGCAGGAGAGGGGAGGGAAAAGGGAGGAGGGAGAGGAGGGAGAGGGGATAGGGCAGAGAGGCATAAGGATGAGGGAAGAGAGGAGGGAGACAGAAGGGAGGAGAGGAGGGAGGAGGGAGGAGGGAGAGGGAGGAGGAGCAGGAAGGTAAGAGCGTGAACGTTCGAGGAAGTCCCAGGCAAAAACGCCGTGGGAGCCCACGACAGGCGGGCGGTCCCGTGACGGGCGGGTCGGGCGGGTGGGACATTCAAACGGGATGCCTGAGTGTAGCGAGAGCGCGATTACTAAGTAAATTGTAGCGGCGTCCTTGGCGCAGCGTGTTTCCTGAGCGTCGAAAGCGCGATGTTTCATGGAAGTCACAGGCGAGAGCGCAATTCCCGAATCAAATGTGAAGGGTTCTTTGGCGGGAGCATGGGTCTTGATTAAATTGCGAGGAAGTCTTGATTCAATTGCGAGGAAATCTCAAGCGGGAGCGCCGTTCCTGAGTAAATTGTGAGGAAGTCTCAGATGGGAGCGGGGGTCCTGACTAAATTGCGAGGAAGTCACAGGCGGCAGCACCGATCCGGAGAAAATTATGAGGAAGCCTCAAGGGCTGGGGTCCTGAGTAAATTTGGGGGAAGTCTCAGGCGGGAGCCGTTGTTGTTGTAGTCCGGGGGGCTAGGGGCCCAGTTTGAGCACCAAGACTTTCCCTGTCGAAAAGCAGGGTGCGAGCGTCGAGGGGCACACTTTGATAAAGAAAAAACAGTATGCATCGGTGAGGGGGATAAACAACAGTTATACATCAGAACTGAGACTTCAACAACAACAACAACAACACTAACAACACCACCAACAACAACAACAGCAACAGCAACAGCAACAGCAACAACAACAACAACGCATTAAGCATAATCCTGACCACGGACTCTCACTTCAGCCACGCACCCAGGGATGATGAATGACCGTTCGGCCCCCTCACTCTTATGTGTGTGATGTTCTTCGAGTTTACGGAAGGCCCGGAAGCTTAGCTTTTTGAAGGCCCGGAAGCTTCTAATTACGAAGCCGTCTCACAAGCCTCTGGGCCCTTCTGATCATAGGGCGGTGATGATGTCGTAATGCGCTTGGCTCAGGAAGCGTCTGAGGAATTCCAGGCATACGCAGCACCCCGCAGATGCGGATAAGAGGGAGGGGGCGGTGGGGACGTCGGCAATTTGCGAGACTCTGGAGAAGCCCGCCGCAGGCGCCAAAGTTTTACAAATTTTACGACGAGCCCGCCGCAAGCGCCGATTTTTTGTTTTTCAAACCATTGTGGATCGGTCGCGGGTGGGTCGCGGGTGGGTCGCAAGTGGGTCGTGGGTGAGTGCGGGGTGAGTCGCGGGTGGGTCGCGGGGTGGGTCGCGGGGTGGATCGCGGGTTGGGTCGCGGGTGGGTCGCGGGGTGGGTCGCGGGTGGGTCGCGGGTTGGGTCGCGGGGTGGATCGTGAGGTGGGTCGCGGGTGGGGTCGCGGGGTTGGTCGCAAGATCGCGGGGTGGATCGCGGGTGGGTCGCAGGGGGGGCGACGACAACAAGCAACAACAACAACAACAACAACAACAACAACAACAACAATTACTAGCACGTGGGGACACTCCGTTCTCACCAGTGCCAGGGTTTTCATACGACGCCCGCCAATACCCCCACTTTGTGGGGGGGCCGGTTCAAGCTCTACCACATTTCCAAACGACTCTTCGCCACCACCCACACCCAGCTTCCCGCCCTATGACGTTCGGACACTTCACTTCGTGGCCTGCGGACGACCGTGGCTACTACACTGGCGCATGGGTACAGTGACTTGTTGTGGTAACATTTTCTGGACGCTAGCTTAGTATACGACTTTTCCCCCTGTTCCAACACTGGACACCTGTACTGGTTTTTGGTGGTAACGTGTTCCTGACGCTAGAATAGGAAACCACGGTAAACCAGTACGACGCCGGTACTGTCTGTAGGTCCTACAATGATATGGACTGCTTTGGCTGGTGAGGCGCTAGCGTCTGATACGACGTTTTTCCGTTTCTGCACCACACAAGCGAAGACACTTATTTTGAGTGGTACCACGTGGGTGGCGCCAGCATACCACAGGACTTGTTTCCGTTGTTGCGAGACGATACATGCTCATTATTGTTCTGTGGTTGTCGTTCCGGCCTCAATGTGCAATACTGGCTCATTCGTCTACGAAATACACGTGAGTAGCTCTCTCTGGTTGGAGGTCCTGATGGTTGTGGTTGTCCCGATGGTTGTCGCGATGATTGTCCCGATGGTTGTCCCGATGTTGTTCCGATGGTTGTCCCGATGGTTGTCCCGATGGTTGTCCCGATCGTTGTCCCGATGGTTGTCCCGATGGTTGTCCCGATGGTTGTCCTGATGGTTGTGGTTGTCCCGATCGTTGTCCCGATGATTGTCCCGATGGTTGTCCCGATGGTTGTTCCGATGGTTGTCCCGATGGTTGTCCCGATGGTTGTCAGCGATGCCGGATCCTCACGCCCCCCGCCGGAGGAGGAGGAGGAGGAGGAGGAGCAGGACAAGGAGGAAAGGAGAGAAGGGAGAAAGGAAGGAGGGGCGGGAACGGCGCTTGCACGCCCACCCACCGTCTTTTCCCCGCCGCGGCTCTGGACACATACGTGCTCTGGAGACATACTAAAGAGACGAGTCCCTGTGCTCATCATCTTCTGGCATACGCCTGTCTCTGATGGCACGGACACAAGATGCGCATGAGACATAGACAGAGACATGAGACATAAATGTTGAAAAACCATGGGTTTTTTAGGATTCGGACAGCGCGCGCGGGTAGAAATTTTGAAAATTCGTACAGATGTTTTTCGAGGACCTACGGTGCGATTCGTATGATTTTATGTTGCGCGGTGCTAAAATTCCTAAGAAACCCAATGGTTTTTGAAGATTTCGGCGTGCGCGCGCGAAGAAAAAACGAATGTGTCCCGCATGGTATTATTTGACAGGGATGATGGCCCTGGCAGGTGCGCAACCGTTGTTGGAGAAGTTCGAAGCACGTGAAAAAGTTGCTCGCAAAAGCCCGTTTGACAGAAATGTTTAAAAAGTGTTGGGTTTCCTACAAATCCGCAAGAGCGCGCGGGATGAAATTTTGACATTTTTTTTTTGAAAAACCATTGGTTTTTTGATGTTTTTATGTTAAAATCGTTACGAACACTAAGGTTTTGGAAGGATTTCGTCTTGCGCGCGCGAATGTCCACTTTACCTTATTTTTTGCAAGGGATTCTTGAAGTTTGGTTATGTTAGAACAAGAAATGTCCACTTTGCCTTATTTTTTGCAAGGGAAAACCGCCCGTAACAAAACAACCGGATCCGGACCAACCCGTTTTGCCGGAGACTTCCTCACGAAAATGATGAAAACATGGCTGCGGCCTAGGCGCGGCGAGGGGGCCGTGCACCAGGGGCCCCAACAATAATTATTCTTTAGAAGTAATAATGTTCAACAACAACAACAACAGCAACAATCATTTTACACTCGTGCGCACTTTTTCCACACGAAGCATGCGACCATCATGATAACCATCCACATCATGGGGGACTCTTGTTCTATAGCGGGGCCCGTGATTCCCATTGCCAGATCTCCAGCCCAATGAGGTTTTGCAAACACCTCCCCCGAGGAATTTCAACATATCCCGCCTCGAAAACACATGCCCGCACCTTGCTGCGCCGATGCGAGACCGCCAGTGGAACCCCAGCGAAGGGTAAAGCACAAGGAAGTATCGAACGACAGGATTGCCTTGGCGGAGACGGGGGCTGTCGGCGGTGAGGCAAGGACCTGGCCCTGAATAGAAAGGGAGGAAGTCTCGAGCAGGGCTGCTGTTGTTGCTGGGAGCGGCGCCAATGCTGAAGAGAGTAGGGCGCTAGTCCAGCGTAAAATAAAAACGAAGTCTCGAGCGGGAACGCTGGTTTGTTGGGGCGGCGAATCTCGGCGGCGAGGAGGAACACCGCCTTGAGTAAGAAAGGAGGAAGCATCGAGCGGGAGCCGTGGTTTTGTCGGGACGGGGGCTGTCGGCGGCGAGGAACAGCACCGTCCCGAGGAAAAAGAAAGGACATCTCGAGCGGGAGCGTTGTTCTTGCTGGGAGTGGCGCCGGTTCAAAAAAGAGTAGGGCGCCAGTCCAGCGTAAATCGGAAGTCTCGGGAGGGAGCGCTGATTTTTTTGTCGGGGCGGCTGCATTCGGCGGCGAGGAGGAACACCGCCTTGAGTACGAAGGGAGGAAGCATCGAGCGGGAGCCGTGGTTTTGTCGGGACGGGGGCTGTCGGCGGCGAGGAACGGCACCGTCTTCAGGAAAAAAGGAGATGCCTCGAGCGGGAGCGCTGTGTTTGCTGGGAGCGGCGCCAATTCAAAAAAGAATCGAGCGCCAGTCCAGCGTAAAACGGAAGGAAGTATCTGGCGGGAGCGCTGGTTTTGTCGGGGCGGCTGTATTCGGCGGCGAGGAGGAGCACCGCCTTGAGTAAAAAAGGGAGGAGGCCTCGAGCGGGAGCGTTGTTTTTGCTGGGGCGTCACCGATGAGAGAAAGACTAGCGCGCCAGTCCAAGGTAAAACGGGAGGAGGTCTCGAGCGGGAGCGCTGGTTTTGTTAGGACGGCGGCTGTCGGCGGCGAGCAAGGACACCAGCCCTGAGTAAAAAAGGAGGAAGTCTCGAGCGGGGACGTTGTTGTTGTTGTTGTTGGTGGTCCCCCAAACCGGTCGAGCGTGAGCCTCATTTTCAATGACAATATAGCGGGCGCCTCGGCGAGATTGCCAGGGCGCCTATAAGGGTAAAATAATAATGATACGTACTTAACATTCAACAACAACAGCAACAACAGTAGCAACAACAACAACAGCAACAACAACAACAATAGTAACAACAACAACAACAGCAACAACAACAGCAGCAGCAACAACAACAACAACAACAACAACAACAACAACAACGACGACAACAGCAATAGCAACAATAATCTACGCGCCCACCTTAGCTACTAGACTAGGTCCGAGGGACCAAAAGCATTGTTTTTTGCTGGTTGGAGTGAACGTAAGGTTTAAGGTGAGAGAGAGCGGGTTTCCATAGGGAACAACATTGGGGCGGCTGGAGCCGCTCTCCCCCAAGGAGGGATGCATCCCCTTGACGGGAGGCCGACCGACCGAGGGGCGATGCATCCCTCTGGCCGATCCCCCCCCTTGTAACAGAGGGGAAATGCCTCCCTCATGCGCGACCAACCACGGAGGGGAGATGCATCCCTCATGCGCGAAGTGTCGCGCTCGAGGCTTCGTCGCTTCGCTTACCCTCTTGGCCCCCCCCCAGCTTGCTGAATGCAAACCCAGGGCGGGAGGGTGGGAAAAATCAAATCGCAAGGTGAGCGCGGCCACCGCGGCCCGTCGCCCCCCCTTCCTCGCAGCCCCTCGGCGCGGGCAGCGAAGGGGGGGGGCGCCCCCCCCCTCTCTTCGCCCCTGCGCCCCGAGCTGCATGCGCGGGCGACGTTTCCAAGGTGTCCGCGCGCGTACATTATGAAGCACTCACCCATGCCTGCCCGGGCCTAAAGTGCACCCATAATCTACGCGCCCACCTTAGCTACTAGACTAGGTCCGAGGGACCAAAAGCATTGTTTTTTGCTGGTTGGAGTGAACGTAAGGTTTAAGGTGAGAGAGAGCGGGTTTCCATAGGGAACAACATTGGGGCGGCTGGAGCCGCTCTCCCCCAAGGAGGGATGCATCCCCTTGACGGGAGGCCGACCGACCGAGGGGCGATGCATCCCTCTGGCCGATCCCCCCAACGCTGCTCACCCCCACGCCCCGCTCGCTCACCCAACGCTGTTCACTTACCGAGCAACACAATGTATAACGGCGCGTCGCAGCCACACGTGGGGGCTACCCGCGGGCGAAGCGCCATGCGCTCTCCAAGCTGCCCGTCCAAATACGACTGTCCACGCCGATTCGCTTTGCTGGGAATCGATGTCGCCTCACAAACGCGTCACTTCCTAGCTGCCTCGAAATCCCGTCCGACCAATTGGTCCCCGAAGGCGTGAATTCCCACCACGTGGTGATCGAACGGCGGCTCGCCAAGAAATTAGTGAAAGCAATCGACCGATCCAGCGCGGCCGGCACCGCGCAGCCCTTGACGTACGAATGCAGAGAGCTGGTATTGTCTATGAAATACAGCACGCGGCGGTTTGCCAGCCGCTTAGCGTGGCGCTGGTAGATGATGGGCGGCATCGCGCCCTCACACAGCGCGATGGGCTGGCCGCCCTGCCTCAAGCGCTCCTCACAGTAGCCCCACATGCCCAGCAGAGCCCCGTCAAAAACGCAGAAGCCAGCTTGCCGATAGCCGTCGGCGCAATCTAACAACACGTACCCCCCTGTCGGCCACGCGTCATTGTCAGCGCGCGCGTCAGAAGCAATGAGAATCAAAGGCTCGCTTCTCGGCGCGATCTCGGCCACGCGGCTCGGCATGTCTTGCAGAATTATATAAAAGAAATCGAGGGCGCGCACCAGGCAGTTGCTCAGGGTCCAAGGCGGCTGATCTGTGTACTGCCGTTGCCTCAGAGCCCCCATGCCTGCTTTGCCCACGCCGTGCCACGCCGCTCTGGCGATGAAGTTGAGGAGGCCTCTCAACTTGCTGGCGTCTCCGGGCGTGAGCCTGCCCTCGCTGCGCCTCGCCGCAATGAACGTCTTCGCCTTTTCGACGAGAGTGTCGCGCGCCCTGAAAGATATGACATTCGAGTCCAGCGAAGGGCCGAAGGTGTGCACGACGCCCAGAAAATCGCCGGACGGGCTCATCCTCCTCGTCTTCGAGGGAGCCACAGGCGTGCCCAACTCCGCGCAAAGGCACTGTGCGGCCTCCTGACCAGCGCCCCCAGCTGATTCAAAATCAGTAATATTCGCGTCGTCCACATACATGGCAAGCAAAAGCGACAACACGCGGCGCTGCACTGCCTGCAGGAATCCTCCCCATCGCGCGAACTGCATGACTGACGCGGAGAAACCGAAAAGCAACGCCCACGCCACCTGGAACCTCCATTCTCCCGTGACAGGATCGCGGACCGCCACGACGTTCAAGCGCAAGTGATCTGGGTGCACTGGGACTGAGCGATAGGCCGACGGCAAATCTTCGCCCCCCGACACGAGCCTCTCGCGGGCCACGTCGGCACCAGCGTCCGCACACGCTTGCCGGACCACCCTCGCATCGATGACAGGCTGGAATGGCGTACACATTCTTTGCCGCTCACAAAATGCCGTCGCTTCGTTCTGCCTACCCCGACGCCCGTCGTCGATTCTCCTCCTTTTTCCAGAAGGCTGAATATGGCAAAACGCAGGAATCGGCGCCCACTGCCCCGCGCCGAACTCCGCATCAATGTCCGACTTGCTTCGCAGCGGTGCCGCCCAGCCTTTCTTGCACTCTTCCTCGCAGCTATCCCAGAGAAATTGGCCCTCCTCACTCGCGCGCTGGCGATCCAGTTCCGCCAGCAAGACTTTGGACTCTCCAAGCAGCGAGTGCACGGGCATGGGAGCTTCATACTCGGATGGTTCAAAAGCACCCGTATTCTCCATTACGCCAGTGATGCCAAAGCCGGTGACAAAGCGCAACGCCAGCTTTTGGTCTGGCCACCGCGCGAGCACCACCAGCACGGCAATGAGTCCGGCGTGAATATGCCCCGCCACGGCGCGCACAGTCGGACTCTGCCACTTCAAGAGCTCCGCCGTGAGGGGCTTGCACCGGCGACTAAGCTCTTGCAGCGCGTGCATGCTGCGCAACCGAAACTCCCTCAAGTCGCGCAGCTCTGCGGCGGTGGACTCCGCCGCAAATTTCAAGTCATGCGGAGCAGCAACGTCCTCATCGAACGGTAACTTCCCCCGCTTCGCGAAATCAACCGCGGCGCGGAAATGCTCTTCCTCATCCCGGCTGTGGCCCAGGAGAGGCGGCAACGCGTGCTTGGCCGAGAGCGCCCCGGCCTGTCGCCCCGCCGCGGCTTCCAGCATGGCAGACGTGCCCTGGCCTGCCGTGCTGCCAACTGGTCCAGCGATGCTGCGCTCGTCTAGCCACTTTGCGAAATCCACGAACGGCGACTGATTGACTAGATCTTCCAATGACGGAAAAACAAAACTGCTCAGCCATTCCCTGGGGAACATGCTGACGACGCACTGCCGCAATTGGCGCTGCGACCACATCACGGGGAAGTGCCTCGATACCCGCGGCGCCTGCGCAAACGAAGACGCGCCGTCGCTCGGCGCCCCGCGCTGATGCGCTCGCGCCTGCGGTGCCGACACATCGGACTCCTGCTCGCCCGATGACTGCGCTGATTGCGCCTGGCCGAGAACGCGCGCTTGCTGCGCGCGGAAACCTGGCTGGGCGCTGGGTGCGCCCGCCTGCGCTGGCGCAAAGAAGCCGTGCTCCGCTGGACAGGCAACGTGCCCCCCTGCCTCGGCGCTGTCCTCCGCCCTGGCGGGGCCCCTTCAATACTGCGACAACGCGCCCTGCTCCGGGATCGGCGCCTTGCGGCACACGGCGGCGCAGTGATTCCTCATGCCGCAGACGCGGCCGCTCTTGCTCACGATCATGGAGCATGCGTGCTCCAGATTCTTCGGGCAGGGCTCCGGGCACGACCCCCGATTGAAATTCTTGCACAGCTCCTTTCCGTTCTTGAGGTGGGTCGCCAAACCGGTGCTCGATCCCTTCTGCGCGCCCTTGGGGTTGCGCTGCCCGCGCCCTGCACCCGCGCCTCCCTGCTGCGCCGCAGGTGGCGGCGGGGCGCCCCGCGGGGCTCCGCGCGCGAAGTCCGCGGCAGGCCGCGCGTCGGGGGCTGGTGCGAAGCCGCGTGCGGGGATCTCCCACATGTGCTCCCTCCTTTCGAAGACATCCTTGATGATCTTTCCCAGCGACATGGACGTGCGGCGATGCCTGCACGCCGGTGGAACGTTCGCGACACTAGCCCCTCGCAGCTCGCGGATCGCGGCGCGCCTGTCAACCCACTGCTGTCGCTCCTCCTCATCCCGCTGTTGCAGCCACTGGAGGGCCTGACTCGGGGGAAGGATGGTGGCACACTGTGCGAGCCTCCTGTGGTAGGCGAGCACGACATCCAGCGGCACCTGACGCGCGACGGACCGCCGGTTGCCGCGCGCGATGCACCGCGTTCGCGCCTCGACGTAATCCGTGCTGTCGCGATCCATTGCCTCTGGTTCCGCTGGCTGCGGATCCAACTGGACGACGCCTGCACGCGCCGCGCGCGCTGGAAACGCCAGCGTCGCGATGCACAGCGCGCTGTTGCGCCTGCACGCGCGTGCGCCAGCATCAGTGTGTGATGCAAATTGACATACGTTGCCACGTCTCTGCGCGGTTCCGTGTCGAATTCGTTCGCTTGCTCCCCTGTGACGAGGACTAGCCCCTCCGCAATGCGCTGCCGCTTCCTCGTCATGGTCAGCTGATGCGTCAACGTCTTCACGCGGAAAACCGAATGCACCTGCGGACGCGCGCGCGAACGACCGCGCGGAGACGCGCGCAGCGCGCACAACGCCAACGCGTGCCTGCAGCAAACGCCGCGACAGCTCCTTTGAGATTCTGCTCACCAAGTGATCGCACGGCTCAGTCTTGACCCCGAACCCCAGGCGATACCTCGCGTAAAACTTGGCGCGGATGTCTTTCAGGTCACTGTTGGGCAGGAGCGCATCGAGGTCATCATCCTCGACGCCACGCTTCTTCCGCGTGTCGGAGATCGTTTCGGCCTGCCTCGCCGCGGTCCAGGCCTGGCGCAGCCGCGACGCTTGAATCCCTGGGATTCGACTTCCTGCTCCGACGTGAAGAAGTGTGTGAAATCAGCCATGCTCTCGAGGCCCGCGACTGACACCAAGTGGGTGGCCACCTTGGGGCCCAACCGGAACGCGTTGCACAAAAGCGTAAACAGCTGTTCCGCGGCCTCGCGGCCTCCCGACACAGACGGCAGCTGCAACGCCTGCCCGCCGATCGAAAGCGCCATCGCGCACGCGAGGACAAGTCGCAACGCCTCGCGCCCTCAAGATCGCTGGCACGTCTGCTCGCGCGCTGAAAGCAACGGCTTGCGCATGGCGTGCGCTGGCGTTATTGCGCGCTGCAACATGCGCTCACAAACTGCTGATGCAGCAAAATGCGCGGACATGGCCACGCCGCACCGCTTGTGCGCTCATACTGCGCTTGCGCGGCCCCAGCGCAGGCTGCTGATGCAGCACCCGCGCACGCACGACAACTCTACGATTTCCGCTCGCGTGGGTCGCGCTGGTGCAATATACGCGCGAAAAGCGACCGCGCGGACATGGCCGCGCTGCAATGCTAGTGCGTACGGCCCTGCGCCCGCGCGGCTATCGCAAGCACGGCATCCCGGGCCGCCAGTACCGACGGCTGGCACGCCGCATGTTCCAGCTCATGGGCTGCTCGGGCCAGGAACGCCGCGCGATTCTGGCACCTGCGGCATACCAGATCACCGTCGGTCAATCTTCCGACCCACGTGGGGGAAGCCAACGTGACGTCGCACGCGTTCGTCAGCTGCTTCCCGTTGACTAAGACAGAAGTCTTCTCCGCCTTTCGTCGCTTGCGTGATCTGATATGCGGAGAGCCGCTGACTTCAATGGCGACGTGATGACGCTCATTCGTGACAATCCAGCCTAGCTCGGCGGGAATGCCGATCGTTGCCCCGTCGCAAACCTTGGGCAAAGCGCACAAGCGACGCGCGCGCTCGCCATGCAACGGCGCTGGCGAGAAGACCGCTGCTGATGCGGGGTTCAGTCTGGCTGGCTGCGACGGTGGCGCTGGGTGCGCCTGCACAGCGACCGAACGCTTTGCTCGCATGACGCGGCTTCGGGCGCTATTTGCGCCGGCCTGCGGGGCGCCCGCTACCGTGTCTCCCACGGCCGATGATGGCGCGGAGTGCGCCTGAACGAAACGGCGGCGCTGCGCATGCGCACATTACGCTCCCCCCCGGCGCTGCGTGCGCCTGCACCGCTGTTGTTGCTGCAGCGGGCTGCACATACGCCCGCGACGGTGACGCTGCCTGCGCCTGCGCGGTAAAGAAGCGCTCCGCGCACGACGACCCCTGGCGCTGCGTGCGCCCGCCTGCGCTGATGCTGCTGCAACAACGTCGCCCCCAAGGGCTGACGTTGGCGCTGCATGCGCTCGCGCTGCTGCTGCAGCTGCCTGCGCATACGCCCGCGACGGTGACGCTGCCTGCGCCTGCGCGGCAAAGAAACGCTCCGCGCGAATTACAAGCCCCTGGCGCCGCATGCGCCCGCCTGCGCTGCTGCTGCAACAACATCGCCCCCAAGGGGTGACGTCGGCGCTGCCTGCGCCTGCGCTGCTGCTGCCGCAGGGGCAGCTCCAACCGCTGGCGCCGCTGCTCCCGCAAGCTCCCCGGCACTCGGCTGTGCTGCCGGCTTTGCCCGCTCGACGGGCAACGCTGCGGATGACTGGCTGTCTCTTTCCTCATCGCTGCCGATCTCGCCTTCCTCTAGCGCGCGTTTACCAGCGATCCCGCGCAGGCGCTGCGCCCGCCGCGGCCGCTGCGGCGGCTGGGCAGCGCGGCGGCCCCGGCTGCGGAACTGTCGCCTCAGCGCTGCGCTCTGCTCCCCGTAATTGGACGCGGTGAACGCGCCAAACCGCCGGCGCGCCAGCTCTTTCTTTACCGCCGGCGGCAGAAACTTCGCGGGCTCGGGCGCGCCCTGTGCCGCCAGCAGCTGCATCGCGCGGCGCCGCGCGCCCGCTGCGACCTCCTGCGCGGCTGGCGCATCCCACCAAGCTTTGACCCCTTCGAATCGCAGGGGGGCTGGCAAGCTGGCCACGGCCTCGTGAAACACTTCGTGCATGTACAGACGGACGAAACCCTGCTGCTCACGTCTGGTTCCAGCGTATCGCAACGGCATCATGTTCGGGGCGCCGGTGCTTCCGCCACCATCGCGGGGCGTCCAGCCCCCGCCAACAACGCGCTCTGTCCACGGAAGCTGCACGCTTTCCGCCAACGTCGGCATGAAACGCCTCAGGCTGTACGACGTGATCAGTTTCCTCTCGAGCGGTGAATTCAGACAAAGGCCGATCTCAGACTGCAGAAACTTTGAGAAGTGCGCGAGACGCCAGAGCTGCCCCGTATCCTCGTGCGCCGCGAGGCCCCTTGGCAGGGGGGCGCCTTCGCCGGCAGCCCCTGCGCGCTTATGCCACGCGTCCCAGAGCACATCCGCTGCGCAACGCGGCTCCGCGGTCCGCACCAGGCACCAATCGAAACATCCGCCGCGCTTTCCGCGGTAACATCTGAACCAGGCCAGCGCTCTCGTCCTTTCAATCGGGTACGACCGTGACAAATGCTGGAATCTCAGCCACCCGTGGCACAGCGCGATCGCTGCAGCGGCGGGAACCTCGAGCCAACCGCGCTGCGCTGCCTGTGCGGCAAGTATCTGATGCAGGAACGATACCATGCACGGCTCGAGCACGGTCGCTTGCCGCAACTCTCCCCCCGCTTTGCTCGCGGGCCGCGCGTCTGGCTTCATCGCGTCTTCGAGCGCGAACGGCGCACCGAGATACTTCTGCAGCCACTTCAACCGATTCCACACGCGCACCCCGGAGGCTTGTTCACCGCACATATGACATATGAACTCGTCCACCATCAGTGTGCTGCCAGCAGCCTCCGCGGAGAGGGGCTCGAGCTGCCGTGCTCGGGCCCACGCCTCCCATCTCGCCCAGACGCGCAGCGCGTCCCGGACCCCCGCGCTCGCGAAGCGCGCCAGCCTCTTCGCCGCCGCGGACCCGGGTCCGCACAAGCGCTGCGCCTGGCCCTCGGGGAGCCCCCGCGCCAAGCCGTGCGCTGGGCCCCAGGACGCGGACAGCTGCACCGCTGCCCCGGCCGCGCT
The DNA here is from genome assembly GCA_963575745.1 of Prorocentrum cordatum. Lineage (NCBI taxonomy): Eukaryota > Dinophyceae > Prorocentrales > Prorocentraceae > Prorocentrum > Prorocentrum cordatum. The sequence goes on from CAUYUJ010014150.1 coordinate 376,669, forward strand.
GGCGCGCTGCGCGGCGTCCGCCTCCTCTGTGCCGGAGGCGCTCGCCGCCGCGCGCTGCACGCCGCGCCCCCCTCTTGGCGGGCGCAAGCCAGGGAGGGCCATCGCCAGCGCGCGTGGCGGAGCGTCCGCCTTGCGCGCGGGCGGCGCTGACTGCGCCTCGCGGGCCACCCTGTGCCACGCTGCCACTCGCGGATGCCCCGCGAGCTGCCGAGCTCGCCGCCACGCCTCCTCCTGTCCCGAGGCCGCGGCTGCCTCCACCGTGGTAAAGAAAAATGCCAGGTCGTCGACGTCCTCGATGCCTACCTCCCTGACGAAACACCAGAAGCGAGCGCGCGCGTCGACCGGCAACGTACTCCCTATGGCGGCCAATCCACATTCGCCTGCCATCGCCACCGCCAAGCAAATGGATGCGAAGCGCAAAAGACAGCAGAGAAACCCGAGAAAAATCAAATCGCAAGGTGAGCGCGGCCACCGCGGCCCGTCGCCCCCCCTTCCTCGCAGCCCCTCGGCGCGGGCAGCGAAGGGGGGGGGCGCCCCCCCCCTCTCTTCGCCCCTGCGCCCCGAGCTGCATGCGCGGGCGACGTTTCCAAGGTGTCCGCGCGCGTACATTATGAAGCACTCACCCATGCCTGCCCGGGCCTAAAGTGCACCCATAATCTTAAGACCGCTCGCCCTTATATGCTCGAGTGTCCAATAACGCGTATTTCCCAAATCCTCGATACCCGCCCTCTTCGTCTTCGATCGAACCCCTCTTGGGGGGTATACCTTTCTTGCCTGCAGGCCGGGCCCCGGCAAGCGGCGGTGCGGCCGCGGACCGTCGGCCTGGCCAGCGGCAGCGCTGATCGGCGGGGCGGCCGCGGACCGTCAACCCGACCCCAAGAGGGACGGACAGGGGACCGACCACGACGACGACGGCGACGACGACGACGACGACGACGTCGGAGACGACGGCGACGACGACGACGACGGCGACGACGAGCGAAAGCGAGAGCGAGAGAGAACGACAGCAGGGCCACGAATGGCACGAAGTAGGCCACGAATGGTGACACCGGGGACACGAAGGGAATGCGTATGGGGCCACGAAGAGCGCGAACGAGCGGGGGCCACGAAGTGCAGATAATGCGGGGCCACAGAAGGCAACTATGGGGCCACTGAGGGTAGCAACTGGGCCAGGTAGGACAGTGAAGGGGACACAATGGCGACAGCGGGGCCACGAAGGGCATGCACATGGGGCCACTACGGGCGCGACTCCTGGGTGCCTGGGTGTCGGGAGCGCGGCGCTTGGGCAAATTGTATGAAATTCCAACGCAAGGCCATTCTTCAGTAAGTTGCAAGCAAGTCTCCAGCGAGAGCGCGACTCCAGAGCGCTGGGAGAGCGATTCCTGAATAAATTGTAAGGAAGTCCCAAGCGAGAGCGCGACTCCTGAATAACATGCGAGGAAGTCTCGGGCGGGAGCGGGGGTCCTGGCTAGATTGTAAGGGAGCCTCAGGCGGGAGCTGTTGTTGTTGTAGCCCGGGGGCCAGGGACCCAATTTGAGCAGGAAGACTTTCCCTGTCAAAAAACAGGGTGCGAGCGTCGAGGGGCACACTTTGATTGAGAAAAGACAGTATGCACCGGTGGGGTGAACAACAATAGATATTCTTCAGAAATGAGAACTCAACAACAACAACAACAACAACAACAACAACAACAACAACAACAACAACAACAACAACAACAACAATAACAACAACAACAATAACAACAATAACAGCAACAGCAACAGCAACAGCAACAACAACAGCAACAGCAGCAACAACAACAAGGAAAAGGCGCGCGTGAGAGCCCCGTGAGCTCTAGCCGCCCGGACCCGCCCTCGCCTTATTGCGAAGGCTGCGCTCAGAGCCCCGTGGACGCATTCTGACCCCCCCCTCCCCCAGCAACAGCAACAGCAACCAGCAACAACAAAATAAAACAATCCTGGAACTCCCGTTGGACTCCCTTGCAAACACTGACGTGGTCCTATGTGTGAAAAACGCATGCGCGCCGGCGTGACGCCGCTTCAATGGACTGTATGGGGTCCTGGAGAGATCCGATACAGACTGTATGGGATCCTGTAGAGATCCGATACAGACTGTATAGGATCCTATGGGGGGGAGGAGGGACGAGGAGGGACGAGGAGGGAGAAGGAGGGAGGAGGAGGGAGGAGGAGGGAGGAGGAGGGAGGGGGAGGAGGAGGAGGAGGAGGAGGAGGAGGAGGAGGAGACGGACTGTATGGGATCCTGTAGAGATCCGATACAGACTGTATAGGATCCTATACAGATCCGATACAGACTGTATGGGATCCCGTAGAGATCCGACACAAACTGTATGGGATCCTGTAGAGATCCGACACACACTGTATAGGATCCTATACAGATCCGATACCGACTGTATGGGATCCTGTAGAGATCCGATACTGACTGTGTAGGATCCTGTAGAGATCCGATACAGACTGTCTGCAATCCTGTAAAGATCCGATACTGAATGTATGGGATCCTATACAGATCCGATACGGACTGTATAAGTTCCTGTAGAGATCTGATACAGACTGTATAGGACCCTATACAGATCCGATACAGACTGTATGGGATCCTGTAGAGATCCGACGCTGACTGTATGGAAACCTGTAGGGATCTGATACAGACTGGATAGGAACCTATACAGATCCGATACTGACTGTATGGGATCCTATACATATCCGATACTGACTGTATAGGGTCCTGTAGATATCCGATACCGACTGTATGGGATCATACACAGATCCGATACTGACTGTATGGGATCTTGTAGAAATCCGATACAGACTGTATGGGATCCTATACAGATCCAATACAGACTGTATGGGCTCCTGTGGACATCCGCCACTGATTGTATGGGATCCTATACAGATCCGATACAGACTGTATGGGATCCTGTAGCGATCTGATACTGACCGTATGGAATCCTGTAGAGATCCGATACAGACTGTATGGGATCCTGTGGAGATCATCAGCATCATGGTCCACCTCGTCTTACTCATCGTCATCATCGTCATCAGCATCATCATCCACGTCGTCCTCGTTATCACCATCCCCATCATCATAATCATCATCGTCCTCGTCGCCACCATCAGCATCATCGTAGTCGTCGTCGTCATCCTCATCATCGTCATCATCGTCCTCACCCACGTCATCCTCATCATCACCATCCCCACATCATCCTCATCATCGTCATCATCAGCATCCTCATCCGCATCCTCATCATCATCGTCGCCGTCATCATCACCATCATTATCATCGTCATTGTCGTCGTCGGCGACCTCGTCGTCCGC
>CAUYUJ010014150.1:385000-433723 GCA_963575745.1 Prorocentrum cordatum
ACAGCAACAGCAACAGCAACAGCAACAGCAACAGCAACAGCAACAGCAACAACAACAACAACAACAACAACAGCAGCAACAACAACAACAACAACAACGCAACAAGCAGAATCTTCACCACGGATTCTCACTTCAGCCACGCACCCATAAATAATGGATGACCGTTCGGCCCCCTCACTCTGATCTAACGACCCTCGTTTCTGCAGCTCGCGTGCAACATCAGAAAACCATGGAGTTCCTGGAAATCTTGAACATTTTGGAACGTACCGGTTGCCCTCTCAGAAGGCCGCCCGCCGCGCCACAGCCCCCTTGCGCGCGCCGCCAAGAAGTAGCGCACGAGCGTGCCAGCGAGCAGCACGACCACGCCGCTCCCCCGCGGGCCCCCCGCGCCGTCCGCGGCAGCCCCCTCCCCCGCGGCAGTGCCGCCCTGCGCCAGCGTCGTCGTTGTGGTCGTTGTCGCCGTCGCCGTCGTCGTCGGGAGCAGCAGCGGCTGCGACCGCGCGGCGGTCGGCGGCGGCCGCGCTTCCGCCGGCGGCCACCGAGCGTTGGCAAACAGCGACACGGCGACGAGGGCGACGACGGCCGCCGCGCAGGACCAGCCACAGGACGGACCGGCCGCGATCGCGCAGTGCCAGCCAGCAGCTGCGGCCGGCTCGGCCGCGGCTGGCTCGGCCACGGCTGGCTCGGCCGCGGCTGGCGTGGCCGCGGCGTGCCTCTTCGCGGGCGCCGCGGCGCCCAGCAGCAGGTCGGTCTCCTCCGCAACCTCGGCCGCGGGCCGGCTGCTGCCGGCTGCGGCCCAGCTGGGAAAACGCTTCTCGATCGGGTGTTGCCTCAAAGTGGTCCCGGCCCAATGTGTCACCAAATTGTCGCTCCACTTTGGAGCCCCATGGGGCCCTCTGGGACTCGTGAGGAGTGCCCTGGAGGCCGTCTGGGCCTCCCCAGACATCCTGGGGGCACCTACGCGACGGAAAGAAACCGGTTTACTCGAGATGGCATTGCGACCTTACGCGGCGGTTGACGCAGGCCCGCCAGCGCAGAGCGCCACACTGAACGCGGGCAACTCGCGCGCGAACGTCCGCGCAGTCCCCGTTGTTTGGCGTCGCCCACCGTGGGCCTGGGACGCCATTCGGCGGCGAGCCCGAGGGGGAAAAGAGAAGGAGAAGGCCCTCTCCGAAGGCTCGGAAATCCCCCGGCCTCCCGAGAAGTTTTCTGAGCCGTCCCCGCAGACACAGAACACTCCTCGGAAGGTGCGAGGGCTCCTCAGAAGCCCCGCCGCCTTCTGAGAGAAGGCCTTCGCCTTCTCGCCTCCCCCCCACCCCTCCCTCGGCTCGCCGCCGCACCACCGTGGCAGCACCCGGCCTGGAGGGCGCCCCTCAGAGTGGCGAGGGCGCCCACTGGGGCGGGGCTCGGCATGGGCCGCCGCTGCCCTGCGCCTCCTCGCGCTGCCAGGGGCGAAGCATGGCGGAGAGAGCCGCGGGGCCTCGAGCCGAAGTGGACACGAGCACTCCGGAGGAGGAGGAGGAGGCGCAAAAAAGCACTCGGGATGTTTCATCCCTCGTTGTTCCTTTCTGCCCTCGGGTTTCTTGTAGACCCTCGGTTTTTGTCATACTTTCGGTTATGCCATTGCAGTTCTGACCTATAGCTGCCTTGCCCGCGTGCTGCACAGCCTGCACGTGGGAGCTCTGCAGCCGCTTCTGGCCAAGGAGAGGACCGGGAGCCCGAAACGCGTCGCCAACAATGAGTGGTCGAAATCGGGGAGTCATGGTCATGGTCGTGTTCCCCCATTCCTCATCACAGACTGCTAGCACAATTTACTCTGCGCCCTTGTGGGCTCCTCGTGATTCAACATCATATTTGCCCTTCTGCTTACCGCATTTGACCGCAGGAAAATGTGTGACCGCTGAGCCTAAGTCGGTCTGCTCGCCTCACGCCGCCTTTTTTTTCACAATCCTCCTGCGTAAACAATTTTGGCACTACGATCCCAGTCGGTCCAAATTGGCCGAACGTCCAAAAGGAGGGCGAGGAGGGCAGAAAGAGAGATCACAGGATGGGGCGGAGGATGAAGAGCTCCCCGTGCAGACCCTCTCCTGCCCCCTCCCCCCCACCCACCTCTGTCTTCCCTGCCACTCGCTCTCAGGTCGCCCACCCTGTGTCCTCCCCCGTTCGCGCCCCCCCCCCATCCCCGCCCATGCTTCCCTGCCACGCGCTCTCAAGTCGCCCACCCCGCTCCCCCCCCAGCTCTTTCTCCTTCTCGTCCTGCGCCCCCTGGTCGTGCCTCTCACACCTCGCCTTGACGCCCCAGACTGGCCGGTGGCGATCGTGGCCGCGCGGGGCCGCGGCGGGAACTTACCAGCACACGGCCACAATGGCGTGCCAGCGTAGGCCCGGCGGGGCCCTTCAAGAAGCTCCCCTGACGCTCGGGCTCAGGGAACCTTCCTCGGGCGACCCCGAGACCGCAATAGGACGAGACGTCCGCCGTGACACAAAGAGAAAGACCTGCACTCGGGTGGTGGTGAAGGTGCCCCTGGCCCAGAATGCCCCGAGCCTCTGCGTTCCACATTGCATATTGGACCCCTCGGGCCCTCTACTGACCGCTTACAAAAGTTTCGTGGAAAATGCATGCATGAGTACAGTATGCGCGTCTGCAGGTTTAGGGCCATAGCATGAGCAAGCGAGATAAAGTGGGCCATGAGCATGAGCATGAGCAAGCGAGAGCAAGCGAGAGTGAATGGGCAATAGCCAGCAAGCATGAGCATGAGCAACGAGAGAATGAGCATGAGCATGAGCAAGCGCGAGCGAGTGGGCCATAGCAGAATGGCGAACCCCCGTTAGGCGCACGGGGCCCCGTACAATGTCATTGGAAACGCCAGTAGCGCAGGTGGGTGGAAACGCGGGGGGGTATATTTTCAGGTCTCTTCAGGCCCCTTGATATTATTATAATCGCCAAACGGTGTGGAAACCTGAAAATGCCAACGGGGTGCATTACTTGATGATACCTGTGGAGGACCTCGGCACCTTCAAGTCGACCTGAAAGTTTTCAGGTTGGACCTGATTTTTCTGGGCGATTTACCCATTATTTTTGTAACGCGGATGGTACGTTCAGGTCGACCTGGAAATTTTCAGGCCAAAATGGTACAACGCGGCGTAGAAACCTAAAAATGTCACCGGGCCGTATTATTTCATTCACGTGGGGCACCTGGGCTTTTGCAGGTCGACCTGAAAGTTTTCAGGTCGGACCTGAACATCACGCAGCCTCCATTGGTTTTTACAATGAAGGCTTGCTCTGGTCGACCTGAACATTCTGAGATTCAACCGGCGCGCTCATCGGAAACCGCCACCAGACGATCTACATCCACGCGTGGGGAGCGTCTGAACAGTTGCGGCCCCCCTGAAAACCTTCGGGTTGGACCGCAAAACCGCGTTCTGGGGTCGTGTATCAATCCTTCTTCATTCGGAAAGCCTGTTGGGGTCGACCTGGACCTCCCTTCGGCCGATGAGGAAATCAGAGGCGCGAGACACGTGCAACCGATTTCCCGCGGGCGACGATGAGCTCGAGGGGCGACTTTCTTCCTTGATACTTTTCCGCGGAGGAGGTCCCCATCCACCATGGGAAAACGGCGCGCCGGCGCCGCAATCGCGGTCGTCATCAAGATTGCTATCGCATGTCCGAGACTCTACCACTGGCGGCATCGAGATAGGAGGCGGGAGAAACACGGCACCGATTTCACTCAGGCGAGAAAGAGAATGGGGGCATGCGAAACACGAAAACGCTTTCCAAACGGAGGTCCAAACCAGGGGGCCCCAGACACTCCACCGTCACCGCCAAGACGGTGTCTGGGCCAAATTCGCGAAAACGTTCGTGGACGCGATGTAGGCCCTCGCGAGGGGTGCTCTGGAGGCCGTGGGGACACCCCGGACCTGGGACGCCTCTGGTAACACCCGACCAGTGCTTCTGCGTTCAGGCATCCCTGGAACCATTGTGGTCCAGGTCGAGACGAAACAGCACAGCCCGCGGCGAGCAAAGTTCGCGCCGCGGGCTACTCTGAAGGGGTCCAGGGACACACACACACACACATAAATAAACACAATTCACAAGATTCCCAAACATTTTTATATTTTCTGGATTTTCGTCTTCACCTTCACTTCCCCAATTCTCGGCTATCCGACCTCTATCGACGATCAATGGGCGATTGAGGGTCGATGCATCCCCCCTGAGTAACCAATGAAATCCGCCGACCCAGTCGGCTTGTGAGGGGTTTGTCTGTTCGAGTCGTCGTCTCCGTCAGTCGTCGTTTGCGTCGTCCCCTTTCCCTGCACCCTCCTCAAACTTGCCAGCTAAAGAAAAACCTCGCAATGTCGTCCTCGCAATGTCGTGATCGAATCAACGGGAAACCCCTTCCGTTTGGTCCCTCCCCCGTCAGGGGGGGGGGGGGGAATCCGGGGGGGGGGGGGGTCAGATACACATCCCTCCCCCCCTGGGGGGCCCAGGGCTGCAAGAAGTACCAAAACAAGCCAAGAGTGCCCCTAAGAGGCCCCCGAGACAGTCCAAGAGGGCCCCCGATCGCCAAAGGATCGGTCCAAACGCATTCACGCTCCCAGACTGCCCAGGAGACCTCCAAAACGCCCCAAGAGGCCTGCAAAGGCACTCCCGAGGGGGCCGCTAGATGCACACATTATTGATTTGCTTTTGGAGTTTGACCGATTGGGGCGTTCTCGCTTTTCCCGCTTCCCGCCGCTCGAAGACGGCCGACGAGGCCCTCAAGATCGCCCCACGACGGCCCAAGAGGCTTTCAAGAGCGCTTCGAAACATCCCGAGAGAACCCCAAGACAGCCCAAAACGCCTCCAATACGGCCCAAGAGGCTCCCAAGACGGCTCCGAGAGAATGCCTTGACGGGGAATCAAAACCAACATTTCGAACCCTCGGCCCCAAGGAGCTCCAAGGAGGCCCCAAGAGGTTCCCAACCCAAGAAGCCCACAAGAGGCCCCCAGGACACCCGAAAAGGCCCCCAAGAGGCTCCCAAGAGACCCTTTAAAATTCCTGCCCAGAGGGCCCCAGAGCTTTCCCAAGAGACCCCAAGAAGCATCCCTGAGGACTCGGGCCTACGTTAGCGTCGTAGTCGCCGCCGCCACCGTCGCCGTCGTCGTCGACGTCCCCCTTCAGGGCTGGCGGCATCAGCCGCAAGGCCTTCGCAATCAGAAGCCTCACCCCGCTTAGAGTAATTTGAAACTCATTTGGAAAAGTACGTCTCGATCCGCACCCTCGCATGGGGCACGCCTACAATGGCGCCGCACAGACCGCGCGTTCACTCCTGGTTGCGAACGTGCGAGAAGCTTTTGATTATCTTTGCGCCGTTCCCTCACTGATTACATCTTTGCCCCCCTCCCCGGTTGAGCTCACTGCTGGCCGTGCAGCCTACTGCGGCGACGAGGTCCCCGGATCCCAAGGCCAACACTATGTTTTATTGAATAATCGACAGCGCAACTCTTTACAACATCGAGTATGTATTACATATTTGGTTATTGAGCACGAACCTTTTATACATATGCATCAGGTCTTGGAACCTTCGTTTTTTCCTCTCCCTGACCGCTAGTATTCAGAGAAAACCACCTCGACCCTCCGCCGCGTGCCCAGGAAGGGCAATGCGCGCAGCGGCGGCCAGTATACCCGACGCCCAACTTGGTCGAACTGCAAGGAGGCCCGCTCGCAGCACCACTGGGGATTTGCGAAGGACAACCAAGACACGGGCAGATGAAAACACAAGGTGCACCGCTTCCGAATCAAGAGACGGCCTAGACATCAATGGGGCAAGACAGTTCTAGATTCCCGAGGGTGGGGGCTGGGCCTCGGCTTCGACTGGTGACTGAGCCCATCCCCCCCCCCCTACCGTTGCCCCTGACCTCAGAGCTCCCCTCGCCCCCGCCCATGCCCGAGCCCGCCAAGCGGGCCTTCAGCGCACAGCTGAGAAGCGCGGCAGCCCCTTCGGGGCAGGCCTCTGGCACGCGCGGGGCCAACAAGCGAGCACGCCGCCACGTCGGAAAGAATCATGCGCGAAACTGCGCGGGGGTGTGCTCCTGGGAGGTCACCGCATCGACCCGCAAAAGGTGCCGTGCGGGGATGGCGCGCGATATCCAATAATGTCGAATTCACGCTGGGGTGCCCTGTGCCTGGCCAGCCAGGCGCCCTATGGGGAAAAGCACCCGTCATTATGATCGCTTGTGCGGATGACACTTCCATGCTGGAAGACATGCAAACCAACAGAAACTACAAACGATCTCATCGCGATTATGAAACTTGGACCCGTCTTTTTGCCCCCCTATCCCGGTCCAGATTGGGGCCCACTGGCCGCTGCGGGTCCCCAACGGACCCTCCAACCAGCACTACCTTCGATGACAGTGGACAGTAACAAGGATCAAGAAGAGGCAGACGGTGAAGCTCCAGCATAACCAGCATGAACAACAAAAGCCGGGACAAACATATGCCCCTGACAGGGCAGTGCCCAACCGATATGAAAACGGGTATGTGAGCAGAGCCCCCTAATCCCACCAGCCCTTTTGGGCGTGAGTGGTTTAGAAAGCTCTCTCTGTCCTCAACCCCCCTTCTTCCCCTTCGGGGAGGGGTTTACCCCTCCCCCTACCCCCTCCCCCTGGACCTGGACAGGGATTCCCGAGCGTAGTCGGGGGGGTCTTTTTCGACTCCTGGGAGTGCCAAAAAACGACGACCCTCACGAGGATTCTGGCCCCGAGGGGGGGGAGAGTTTGGCCCCTCTGCTCGTCTTTGAAGCAGAAATCATTGACTTTACGAGGGTTTTGGCCCCATTTTGGCCTTCTGAGGGGGCCGCGCTCCTCTTCCTTCCTAGCAAAACCATTGATTTTACAAAGGTTTTGGGCTCATTTTGTCTTTCTCAGGGGGCAGCTCTCCTTTGCGCTTCTGCGGAGGTCGCAAGAGGCCCCAAGATGGCCCCAAGAGGCCCCCAGGAGGCTCCCAAGAGGCCTCCAAGAGGCCCCCCCCCCAAGCGGCCCCAAGAGGCCCCCAAGAGGCCCCCAAGAGGCCCCCAAGAGGCCCCAAGAGGCCCCCAAGAGGCCCCCAAGAGGCCCCCAAGAGGCCCCCAAGAGGCCCCCAAGAGGCCCCAAGAGGCTCCAAGAGGCCCCCAAGAGGCCCCACGAGGAGCCCGAACGACTCACACCAGGACGAGGGGCCCGAACGACTCACACCACGAAGAGCCCGAACGACTCACACCACGAGGAGAGGGCCCGAACGACTCACACCAGACGACGAGCCCGAACGCCCACGGGACGAGCCCGAACGACTCACACCACGAGGAGCCCGAACTCACACCACGACGCGGGCCCCGAACGACTCACACCACGAGGAGCCCGAACGAGTCACACCAGGAGGAGGGGCCCGAACGACTCACACCAGGATGAGGGGCCCGAACAACTCACACCACGAGAAGCCCGAACGACTCACACCAGGACGAAGAGCCCGAACGACTCACACCACGAAGAGCCCGAACGACTCACACCAGGAAGAAGGGCCCGAACGACTCACACCAGGACGAGAAACCCCAAACGACTCAAATCACGAGGAGCGCTTTCTCTCCCTCCTCCTCCGCCTCGTCCTTCTCCCGCTCCCCCCACAAGGAGGATGTACAAGGAGGCGGGAGGAAGGAGGAACAGGGGAGATATGCGGGGCCAAGCGGACACACGCCTGAAAAACACGACTGTCGGCATGCTTCGCAAGAGTTGCTGCTGTGAGATGGGCTGGTGGGGATACGCGAAGCGTAAAGAATTCGGATTGACCAGTCCCTCCCCTTCCAGTGGCCGACCACTCCACCCACTCGGAGTCTTCCTCGACGACACCCTGCATGACACGCTCCTGGCGCGCGCCCGAGCCGGATGCACCCCAATGCGTGTTCAGCTCGAGAAAATACCCTCCCGGCACTCAGTCGTCACCTACTCGCCGCGCTCCGCGCCGCTTCGCCGCCTGGTCGCATCATCTGCGTACGCGGCGCCAGGTTCACTGCGCCACTGCGCGTCGTGCTTACACATCGTCGTCTGTCTCGGGCACCGCTACAGGCAGGAACTGTGGCCCAACTCCAATCCAAGCGCTGCTCGCTGGGTTCGAAAATAATGCAGGCATGCCCTGAACCGCGCACGGACGAAGCTGCCAATCCGCCCACGCGCGGCGACCCCGGCTTCGACAGACCCCCATCCTTCTCACCCTCTCCCTCTCTGTCTCGTGGCTGACGCGAATAATCCCTTGAGACTGTTCCGCGCTCGGCACTACACGTTGGCCCGCGATGAGACCAGCGCCTTGCCCAGAAGCCCGACCCTCCCTTGTGGCCTCCACCTCCATCTTGCGACCTACCTTCGCCGTCGCCACTGGCTCACCCGATAACTACAGAGCGTGGAGAGGCGGCCAGGGGGTCTGAACAAGATGGACCTCGCGAAAACCGATCAAGGAAGGGGGACGAGGGCAAATACGCTCAAAATTGGACCCCAGACTCCTCCCGGTGTTCATCTGGTAGAATGTTTCACCCCAGATCCGTTGTTGCCTGTCCTGGAGCCGAAAGCGGCCCCCGGAGGCCGACAAGGGCGAAAAAAACCTTTCGAACCCCAAACCTCGGACCTAACCCCTCATTTCCTGACGGCCGAAACCAGGGCTTGGCCACCTCAGACCCCCAGCCGGCTCCAACACCCGATGACCACGGTGTGTAGCTATCAACTGCGTCTGTCTCTGTCACTCCTTCCGCATCGCCCTTCCAAGCCCCATCCCTCCACGTCCCCTCCTCCCACCGCCCCAGCCCTGCCGCCATTGCTCCCCACTCCCCTCCCCATCCCCTCCCTCCTTTGGGCGTTGGGTGCAGCGCCCCGGTACAGGGTACCGCGAGCTGCGAACCTCGACCGCCGCAGGACTGCTGCCATACGCGCTGGCCGCCACGCCCGCCTGGCGTGCTGCGAGCTGGCCGTGCTGCGCGCCCTCGCGCGCCGTGCGCCGCCTGCCAGGCGCGCCGCGCGCGACGCGCGCCTGCACTGCGCCCAGGCGCCACGCCCAGCGGGCGGCGCCGAGCGCGCCTCGACCCAGCCTGGCACCGCCGGGCACGCTGGCTGCGCGGCCAGGCGCGGACGCTGCTCAGCGTCGCGCGCGCCCGAGCGCGGCTCGCGCTCCCGGCAGAGCGCCGCGTGCAGGCAGCCCGCACACGCCTTGCCGCCCACCACAGCGCAGACCCCATGATGTCCAAGGGCAGCGCTGGCGGCGGCGGCAAGGGCCCTGCGGGCTGCAGCGGCCGCGCCGGAGGCTGCGCCAAGGGAGGAGCTTGCGCCAAGGGCGCCGCCGGCGTGCCTGGCATGGGCAAAGGCGTGGGCCTGCAGCACGGCATGCATCCCTGGATGGGTGCGGTGCCGCCGCCCCCGCCGCAGTGCTGGTGGTGCCTGACCTGCGGCATGGCGAACGCAGCGGACGATCTGCTGTGCCGCACGTGCATGCCGATGCCACCGCACGGGCCACGAGCCGACGCGCCAGCCCCCGATCAGCACACGGGTGAGCGGCGCGAGCGGCGCCGTGCGGCCAGTGCCGGCCAGGAGCGCGCCGCCAGCGCGACTCGGATCACGTCGAGTCGCCGCCGCCGCCGCAGCCGCCGCCGAGATGATGACCGACACGTCGGGTTCGAGGACGACGCTGATGATGATGGGGTGCGCTCGGAGGGCGGGGCCAGCTCCCCACTTGGCATCCTCCCGGCGCTCCCCGAGGTGGCGCGCAAGCACAGGTGCTGGGTCGAGCCGCCGTCCACCGAGAAGGAGCTGGCCGCCCACCGCAAGAGCTTGAAGCAGATGGCCGCGGCCACAGGTCAGCACATTCGTGCTGCTAGAGACCTTGGAGTGCAGCCAGCTCAGCTCGAGGCCCAGGAAGCAGAGCGCCCAGCCCTCCTGTGTATGATCATTGTTGCCCGCAGCCTAGGAGTTCGATGCGATCGTCAGCGTGCTTTTGTGGCCCGTGCGCAGACGCAGTTCGAGAAGGCTCGGACGGCCGTCGTTGCGTGTCGAGACGAGCTGACTGACGCTCTTGGAGGAGAAGGCACAGCAGAGGGAGCAGGAGCTCGCCCGTGCGCAGCTCCTACTGGAGCAGCTCGAGGAGATGACGCCAGCGGCCAAGACTGAGGATGGAGGATTTGTCGAGGTCGACGGCAATGACGACAACGACGACGACATGCAGCCCGCACAGCCGGCGACGCCGCCAGCACAGGAACCGCCAGCTGTCGCCGTGGTCGCGCAGCTGCAGCCGGGACAGCTGCAGCTGGCGGCGGAGATGGCGAAGATGTCCAGCGTCCTGGCCTCGCTGCAGACCGCGATGGCCACTGGCAGCCACGGCGCCGCGCCAGCGCACGGCACGCATGGCTCAGCGTCCGGCACCGCCACGCCGCAGCCTGGCATGGCAGCCGCTGCGGATGCTGCCGCCGCCCAGCGCCGCCCGCCTGCCGCGGAGGCCCCGCCTGCGGGCATGGAGGCGGCCGCCGGGGCGGCAGTGCGCGAGGGCCGCAGCCCGACGCCCGAGGAGGCACGTCGGCTGGAGGCGGCCCGCAAGCAGGCGGCCAAGGAGGCGCGGCAGGCTGCCAAGGACGCAAAGCGAGCTGCGAGGCCGCCAGGACAGATGGGCCTCCAGCAGGCCATGCAGAGACAGCAGGAGGCGGCCTCTCATCGTGGACGTGGAGCTGTCGCGCCGCCTGGGCGCGTGGACGACCCTCGTGCCCCCTCGCCTAAGGGACGAGAAGAGCCGCCGCTGCGCCCTGCACGCATGCTGGCCAGTCGCAGTCCACCAGTTCGCCCTGCCCGTGGAGAAGAAGATAGTTCTGAGTCGTCGCCGGGGTGATGCTACCCCCGCAGGCCGCGGCACCTAGGACGCCTGCACCAGAGCAGTCGCCGCGCGGCCTGCCAGCGGCCAGCATTTTGCAAGCCGCGCCACAGGCGCCGCCACGGGAGGTTCCCGTGGACTCGCGCCCTCCCTGTCCTCTTCCCGACTGCCAGGAGCTCCTACGCATTCTAGCCGAGCCCTGGCCTGCTGAATCGTCTCTCACACCTCTCTTTCTCGGTCCTGTTCAGTCATCCGACTCCTGCCTCTTTAAACCGTATCTTCATAGCAGTACTTGCCAGTTTTTGGATACCCTCGGCGCTCACCCCCCCGTCCTGGATTCAGAAATCGTGCGTTACGAGGTTCACACCGATGGGTCAGGAGGCTCAAAACATGCTCAGATCGGCGGTCCTCCCTCTTGGGCCTGGGTACTATGTGCAGTATCATCAGACGGCCGATATCGGGTCGAAGGATATCTCACGGGTGTGGATCCTACACTCTGCGATCAGGTTACTAATGTCTCCGGTGCTGCCGAATTTCAAGCCGCGCTGTGGGTTGTGCTCTGGTTCCTGCAAGCTCCGACACATTTTCGACGATACCCTATCAAAGTATATACTGATAATCTCATGGTGGTACAGGCAGCAGCGGGGGGGGTACGGTACAGATCATGCGGGGACCTACCACAGTTGCTCGATGGGGCCCTCAAGCTACTGAGAACACAGGTACGTCTGGGATGGTTTCATGTACACGGACATTGTGCTGACCCACGGAACGAGCTTGCAGATACTATTTCACGACTGGCCTCTATGGGTATCGCGCCGTCGGTGGAGCCGACCTTTCAGCCGTGGGCTTCACTGCATGCTGCGACAGCTGATGTACCGTGGATGTGGCTGGCCTCCGACCTCCACGCCAGTTCAGGGCAGTTCCCGAAAGTTGGCATGCATCCCTTGCCTCCCATACTGCCCCCTCTCATGTGTCCATCGTTGGCCTTCTTGTCGCCTGAAGCTGGACGCGGACAGGAAAACTCGAGCGTCCCTCGAGAACCTGCCACAGCCTCTGCCCATCCTGTCCTACGACTAGCCGTGGCAAATGTCCTGACTCTCCGACCGCGCAGGACGAAGCATCGGAGAGGAGGGTTTCGTATCAGGTGTCGCTATCAGGATGCAAGCGGTCTCGACATACCCGGACGGATGATGGCGTTGGCGGCACAGTTTGCACATCATGGCCTGTTTATTGTGGGTACCTTAGAGACGCGTGTACGACGCAATGCATGGACGAACGCTGGTGATTTTTGTGTGCTCACGTCTGCAGCTGAGCCACAGGGACGTCTTGGGGTCGCGCTGTGGGTGAACATGCAGCGCGAGTATATGCCCGGACGAGTGCTAGAGCGACGGCACGTGCGCGTACTGTCATACTCACCACGCCACATACTTGTCAGTATTCGTGCACCGGGACTGGGTATGGCTGCGCTTGTTGGACATGCGCCGCACTCACGCTACACGGCCACAGCAATCGATCAGTGGTGGTCACAGATGGAGGATGCAAATAGCAGTCGTGCCCAACCCGCTCCTCTCTATTGTTTGCTCGACGCCAATGCTACAGTTGGATCGGTACAGTCAGAACATGTCGGCCCCGTGGCGCCAGAGTGCGAAACACTTGCTGGCCTGCGTTTTCATGACTTTCTTCGGACCACTAAACAGTGCTTGCCCGCCTCGTTCTTGGACTCTCACTCAGGGGTCCACGGTACCTGGCTGCCTCCTCGTTCGTGTGGTGATGTTCCCAGACGCCGCATTGATTATGTGACGGTCCCGCTAGATCAACGCAGGAACGTTTCTCGGCAAGGGGTGGAAGTGGACTTGGACCTTTCCCTTCGGAATGACGACCACTTTGTTGTGACGGCTGATGTGCAGGTGTCCCCTACCACAGCAGTATCCCTCGCATCCCGTTGGCCCAAACTTGCGCACGACCCCGACAAGTATGACGACCCTGTGCGGTGTCAGATCTTTCATGATGCCTTGCGTGCGGTCCCGCAGCCCAAATTCGATATGCACCCAGACGACCATGGCCAGTATCTGAATGATCAGCTGAAGAAGGCCGTCGAGGTAGCATTCCCCCCCAAACAATCCCCAGCTGGACGGCGTCCCCGACAGAACTGGATCTCACAACACACGCTTGCATTGATGGACAGTAGGACCGACGGTCGAAGGAGTTTGCGCACAATGCGACTACGGCTCTCCCAACTACTACTAGCTTGCGTTTTTACAGCTTGGGCCACAGATAGTGCCAGTGCTGAGGAGTGGTTCTGTTACCGCAGGCTACAGTGGCGCTATGCCTTGCGTGACGGCCCTGCCCGAAGATTGGTTGCAGATGCGTGCTATGCCGTAGCATGTGCTGGACATGCCGCCCACGATGCTGCCCGTGCGTTTGCGACCCCTTTGCTCGGCCCTACTGGCCGCACAACACTCCCGCCTTTCACAAGTGACCACTTAGCTGGACTATGGAGGCTTGGTAGACTACCGACGCTAGCACTACTACAGACTCCTAATCGCCCTGGGCTTCCCGACTTGCTAACCTCGATCGGTGTTACACACGGCCCTGCAACGACGTTGCACCCTACCTTGGACACAGTACTGTATCGGGCCAGACAATGGCTCGGCTGTTTCTGGGCCACCAACATGATCTTCTTGAGTGCCGCATCGTACGTTATACAGCAGTCTACCAGGCACGACTCTGCGAGGCATGTTGCAGCAGTAGCCAGAAGGGGTCAGAGTAGCATGGGATCGCAGGCAGTTTACGGAGGCATTTGCAGCTTTGCGTCGCATCGGGGCTGGGTCGAAACGTCGTCGTTACGATCGTGTCCTGCCGATACTGCGAGACGTTGGTGGCCAACCGATCGCAAGTGACGAACAGGTAGCACAGAGGTGGCAGCAGCACTTTGCAGACTTGGAATTTGCCGCCACCATACCTGCCGTCGAAGCTCGTCACTTTCAAGGATACTTTTATCGTGACCCGTACGCTCGGATGTCCTCCCAGCCGGTCACCCTTGCATCGTTGCCGTCACTGGCGGACTTCCAATGGTCTTGCCGTCAAAGCAAGCGATCTGCAGCGGGATGCGACGGTATCACTGGAGGGCTCCTGCGGGCCCATGCTTCGGTTTTGGCTGAGTACTACTACGCTCTGCAGCTGAAATGCTCCCTTACGCTGGTTGAGCCACTACAATGGAAAGGGGGATTTTACATGGACTTGATCAAGTCTGGACAGGCTGACCCCTCTCAGTGCTCAAGTTCCAGGTCCATACTGGTTTCTTCACAGGTCGGGAAGGCCTCACGGCGCTGTCTACGGGCTCAGCTAATTCCCTGGCTTACTCAGGAGGCTGGCGAAACCCAGTTTGGAGGGCTGCCAGGACGCGGCACGACGCATGCTTCGTACTGTTTGCGACTGACACAGGCACTGGCTCGGGCTCGCAACCTGGCTCTTGGTAGTTTGTTCCTGGACGTGACACAGGTCTTTTATCGTGCCATTCGTGAGTTCCTCATTCACTCTACTCTCGACGACGACTCGATCGCACATATCGTGAAAGCAGCTGGCTTACCCCCTGTGGCCGTGCACGAGTTGGCAGTACGATTACGAGAACATGGCGCCTCCTTGGAACGCTCTACAGTGGACCCGAACGTCGTCGCACAGGTTACTCAGAGTTACCAGGCCCCCTGGTTCGTCTGTGAGGGGCCACGGCAAGTTTCACTTCCCCAACGCTCGGTGTTTCCGGGACAGCCGCTCGCAGACGTCCTCTACGAGCTGCAAATGGCTGACTGCATGCGTGATATACGGACGGCACTAGAAGCTGAAGGTCTTACCACAACACTAGTCGCACATGACGGCAGAAGCCTCACAGCGCTGCTGGCAGGCACAGCCGCACATGTCACCTCACTGGCGGACATAGCATACGCTGACGACGGTACAATGGTTGCGATGAGGCCAGCATGCGATGTGCACCCTGCGTTATGCAGGATACTAGTCATAGTCTCCGACACCTTTGCCAGGAGGGGGCATCTGCTAAATATCGGTGCCACCAAAACTGCTGCTCTCCTGGATTTAAGGGGACCGAGGGCCAAAGCAGCGCGACATGAAGTTTGGCACCAACAGGGCGGATATGTTCGTGGAAACTCAGAGCTGTCTGGCACACTACGGGCCCCTGTGGTTCCCAACTACGTGCATCTTGGGTCTGTTTTTGTGTCGTGTGGTTCCCTGACACCGGAGATCAAATATCGGACTTCGACCACGGCCTCGCCCCTCCAGGTCCTCCGCAGGCGAGTATTCGCCACGGACAACCTGGACGAGGACTCACGGCTTACGCTGGCCGACAGCCTAGTGCTCTCGGGACGTCTCTACAACGCGGGCGCATGGCCCGCTCTCACACAAGGGGAGGCACGACTATTACACAGTTCCATACTGCAGGTTTACAGAGCCGCAGCCAGAGTGCGATATCAGGAATCTGGGTCCCAGGTTTCGGATGCCCTCGTTCTGGCCAGGCTACATCGACCCACGCCAGAGGTTTCGTTGCGGTGCGCACGTCTTCGGTTGTTTGGCTCGCTGTACCACAGTGGCCCTCAGCTCGCATTTGCCCTACTTGCTGCAGAATGGGACGCCACGCGCCCAGACCAGCGTGCACGATCGGGACTCGGGCTGTTGTTTGCAGACCTGGAGTGGCTACGCTGCACGGTGAAAGCGCGCGCCGAGTTGCCCCCCCCCGCTGACGACTTGGGGCCCCGGGAGACCCTCGTGCGCAAGAGCCAGCCTGGGTGGAAGCATCTCGTCCGCTCTGCAGCCTATGCGTCTGCCCAACAGCACTCGCGCAATGTCCTTGCCGAGCAAGTTGAAAAGACGTTTTTTTGCGGATGCCATGCCAGCAGGTGCGCCCCCACGTGTTTACACAGATGAGCGGGGCCTCCTGATTGACCCCCCTGTCCCCGCAGCGGTGCAACGGTACGAATGCCCATGGTGTGCTCAGTCTTTCCCACGGCACAATAGTTTACGTACGCATGTGTCTCGCCTACACCGGCAGCTTACCACTACGGCAAGGGGATATGCGCGCACGGACGGGCAGGGCGTTACCTGCTTATCAGTTTACTACGACCGACGCCACCTCATTGATCACCTAGCTCTGGACGCCCCTAGATGTCTATGTGCTGCGATACTTCTGGTCTCAGGACGGCTAGACCCTGATTCACTACGGCTATTACCCACTGACACGTATGAGGCCAGCTACCATCTGAGCGAACCGGCCCAGGACGCTGCAGCCAGGCGAGTCCCGTCTGGCAAGGTCCCCATCCCTCGTCGTCACGTTGTCGTACCTACTACGAAGGCGGCAGGCCCCCTTACGGAGCTGGCCACTAGTATATTGACAAGTTTGACCCAGGACGATGCTAGATACCTACTGATGCAGTCCGACTCCGCCCTAACATCAGCTGCCATACAGATGCTACAGCCCCTACCGCAGCAGCCAGACGAACAGAATGTTGCACACGGTCAGTGGCCACCGCGCCAGAGCGAGAGATACCCTACGCGCATGTTCCTTACTGAACATTACACAGGTTATGCTGCCGACCCCATGCCTGCAGCCATAAGGCGAACTGAGTATTTTGTGCTTAACCTTTACTGTGGCCGCCGCCGTCCCGGTGACATTCAGTCTTGTGTCGAATGGTCCCACTACCTCCCCAACTTTGCCATCATTGTCTTGTCCATAGATATCGCTATTGATGCTGTGATGGGTGACATGATGTGCAGGAAAACACTAGATACATGGAAAGAGCACATACGCTCCGGACGCGTCGTTCTCTCGGGTGGCGGTCCCCCCATGCGAGACCTGGTCTGCTATGCGTTGGGCTGACGACGGCGGATCCCCGCCACTACGGTCGCATGACGAGTTTTGGGGCAAACTACTTGTCACACCCAGACAGATGATGCAACTACGTGTGGGCAATGAACTACTCGGGGCCATGATCGAATTGTTCGGGGTTCACTTGCTCGTCGGCACGTCTTGCTGGATGGAGCATCCGATGCCTGCCAGTTGGAGGCAGGCCGCGGTCAGTTCGTTCTTGTGCCCGCCATTACGAGCCGTCATGTCGTCGCCTGCGGCCACGGTTGCGGATTTCGACCAGTGCGAACATGGACCGGTTGCACGTGCGCCTACGCGTATACTCAGTCTGCGTATGAGCACGCTGCACGGACGCTTGATCGATACCCCCGGACGTGGACGCTGCTCGCACGGCAGAAATGCACACAGTGTTCTTATGGGTTTTGACAGTGTGCGGGACGAATGGAGAACGGCTTAAGAAGAAGACTTATCCGCCTGACCTCTGTCGTGCACTGGCAGATAGTATCGTTGACGCTGTGACGCATATGCACGACGGTTGTGAAGACGGGACAATACCACTAGACATGTGTGAAGGGGAAGCTGAGCTCCGGGGGTCCTTGGCAACGTTTTACGTAGAGTGGGATCCCTATTTAGGGCTTGAAGAGGGTTGGGCCCCAGACTTCGCGCCCAATGGGAGGAGCGCCACTCGAGTAGATCCCGAGCGAGAGCGTTTCATGCCTCCCGCTCCCCCCTCGCCTACCACCCCCGAGTGCGTGCTCGACCCTACAGCAGAGCCACGGCCAGCGGGGCCTGCAGAGGCACACGAGGAGCAAGAGTACGTAGACGCACTAGCTTTTGCTGCTTCCCCACCCTCCTGTTTCCCCGTGTCTCCTCCCCCTGCTCCCCTGCCACTCTCGGATGAATTACGTGCGCGCATTGCGCGCAACCGTGCCATTGCTCGTGAGCGACGTGCTGCACGCCAGAGAGCTCGTTTGTTAGAGGTCGCGCCATGGAACCAGGATGCTGGGTTTGGTGCTGGACTGCTGGATCCCCCGGCACCCGAGCAGCGACCCATCTTTCGAGCGCCAGTCTCTGCTCAGGACTGGGCGCAGGATCTCTGGAATGCTCTATGAGCGTAATTACTTCCCCGTGCAGCTTCACATTCTTCTCAAGCCTTGCACGGGCCCTTTGAATATGGTGGTGGTAGGAGGGATTTGTGGAGGGGTTGGGAAGGAAGATAGTGCGGCCTCCTGCCTTTCTTGCTCTCTCTCGCACACGAAGCTGTCGTCAGCTCGAGTCTCAGCCGTGTCGGCCGAACCGAGGGTCGATCCGTGAGGGGAGGGGGCCACAGTGGGCGCTCCGAAAGGAACTCGCGAAGCCCCCTCCCCACAGCGGCGCTCGCCGAGGTAAAGTCGACGATGGCAGCAGCTCACTTTGAGAGCGATCAGCGGTCGTTGAGATCGCGACGAGCAGTTGGGGGAGGAATTGGTCAGGTTGGGTGGGACGTGGGAATGTGATCAGAGAGACATGTGCATGCATCTGTTGCTCCTTTCCGCCAGCCGCCTGCGTGCCACGCCGCCCGCCTGCTTTCTCGCCCCCGCATCTTCGACAGAGGTGCGACCCCCTTCGTTCTGCCACCGACGCGTTTGCACGTTTCCAAGCCTTCGCCCGGGGGGGGCAGCGGCAGGGGGTTCGGTGAGCGTAGTCCGTCGCTAACCACACACCCGTTGCGTGTGGCACCGAACCCCCGAGTGTTCTCCCAGTGGCGCCGCCCCTCGCCAGGTGCTCACGCACCTGATCGTTGCCGCCGCCTGCCCGCATGCATCATTGCAGGGTTGCAGTACTGGGGATGAGAAGGGCTAGTGGTCAGGAGACAGAGCTGTACTTGCCAGTCGTTGGATAAGGTAGGCCAGTCCCTTGTGGTGCCGCACGTGCATGCAGATGCCATCGCAAGGGCCGCCCTCGGAGGGGATCCCAGCTCCCCGCTTGGCATCCTCCCTACTTCCCAGCTCGAGTGCAGCCGGCTCAGCTCTTGGCCCAGGAATGTCAGTTGCCCCAGCCAGTCATCTCACAGGTGTGGGTCCCACTCTCTGCGGTTCTGGTTACTAGTTGCTCTGACTCGCAGTTCACACTGTAAGTGGGTGTGCTCTGGTCACTGCAAGCTCCGACACGATTTCGACACTCGTGCCTGGCGTGATATCACACGAGCGAGCTTGCAGATACTTTGCACGACCACTCTCGTCTCCCACCTTTGCTCACCCTTTCTTGACCAGTCCCCAGGGAGTTGGCAGCAACCAGCACCAGCAGGACGGCCCTCCTGCTCTCTATTGCATAACTGCCCTGAACTGGTCGTGACTGTTTACCTTAGCGCCCGTGCAGAACTTTTTAGCGCCTGCTAATATTCTGCCAGCGTCGCGCTGCTCTTTATTGCTGACAGGCACTGTGCTTCATCAGCCGCGCAATCAAAAAAAAATGGGCGTTGCATCATGGGGGACGGTACACAGGGAGAAGAAACGTGCACCTTTCGCACCCGTTTCGGGCCCCAGGAGGCCCCTTCAGCCAGGGCCCCTAAGGTGCGCAAAACAAACACACCTCTGCACCCCCCCCCTTTTATCGCCCCTCCATTTCTCAACGCCCGACTAAACTAACCTGGGCCAGCGCGACAGCGCAAGCCTGGGTCAGACAGGGCCACGTCGCGATCACAGGCCGGCAACAAAGAAATAACCAAATCCGGGCCAGTGGAGGGCGAGGAAGCGAAGTCGTCTCCAGGCGGCTTCCAAACCCGGGTCAGAACCGAAGAATCTCGGGGCTAACTGGCGGGGCAGCAGCAACAGGAGACCGGGCCGCGACCACCCCGACGCCGTGCTCTGCTCACAACGCTGGCCCCCGGAAATCTCGACCCTTTCCGCGGGACCAGCTTTACCCTCAGTGGTTTTCTAACGGTCCCGGGGCCCGGCGAGGGCACCCAGAGGCTGACGAAACTAAGAGCAGACCTCCGTTCTGAGTTTTCCAATGCGTTGGATGCCGGGCTTCTGGGTCGGAACTCGTCTCTCCAACAGCCGCTCGGGACGATCCGGGCACCCCGGGAACGCCCTCGGCGAGACGCAGACGCCGGAAGGCATCCCGAGGCTGGGAAGCCGACGAGAACCGACGAAAACGCTCAAAATACCGCAGACTTCAAACCTCGGGGCCTTGATTTCTTAAGCTCGATTTTGTTCGAGACACGGGCCCCAGACCTCTTGATCACTTCCCTAAGACTGGTGCTTCGTTTTTTGACGATCTCGAGGCCTGGCGAAGGCCCCGAGATGCCGAAGACTGTGAAAACCGCCGTCTCATTTTTGTTCGACACGCTGGCCATCTTAGGTACGTCGCTAAGGTCTGGGAGGAGCCCGCGCCCGCAGCGCGCCGGCTCCTCGCTGCCCGAGCCGTGCTCCGCGCGGCCGCCAGTGCGCGTGACGGACACCGCCTCCCCACGCGCCGCCGCGGGTGCGCCGCCAGGGGGGGGGGGGCGAGCGGCGCGCCAAGGAAGACGTGGGATCCGCGCGCAGATGCACGCAGGGATCTTTGAGCAGGGATCGACCGCGACATGTTCTTAGAACAAGACATATTCGTAGAACAAGATGAGGTGCGAACAACAAAAACAATGATTTTAGAACATGAAGCCGACGATGGATTAAAACAAGACGGTCTCAGCAAGGAATGTCTTGAGGCCACCTCAAGAGCTTCTGAAAACAGTCTTTGGTGGGCCTATAGGAAAACCAGGATACTTCGCCACTGATTGAGATTTGGGCCCTGTCCAATAGGGCTTCGCAGAAACGCCACAGGGCAACGTGTCAATGTTCTGGCCAGTTCTCCAGGCATCTCCAGGCGACAAGTGTTGAAGCAAATATGCACACTGCGTTTGGGTCGCAATGTGCCGTCAAATGGTGGACACGCGTATCATCGCAAAATGGGCATGTTCGTGGCCCCGCGAAAGAAAGCCGTGCACGTCAGAGGTGCGCTGGCCAAACGGCGAAAATGTGAGACCAATGATACAAAGAAGCGCGCACAGGAGCGCCACACTCGATGGTTGCACGGCGAGGCAATACTTCTGCGCTGCGGAAGGCCACGCCGTCTCCGATTGAACTGTCTTGTGCAACAGCGCCGGAAGGGCCTCCATACCCATGGCAGCCTAAGGACCCCGCTAGCCATGCACGTTCAAGAACTATGGATCTTCGATGGGCCAAAGAATAATCAATGCTTGGGAAGTCCAAGGACGCCGGAGACACGCGCGTTGACATCTCGCGAAGAATAGCGGGCAACGAACTGAGACGAAATCGCCGTAGCCGACGCAGCCGCCGCAGGGGGGGGGGCGGGCCGAAGACGCAAGGATGCAAGGGCAGCCTTGGGAAAAGTACTTGCCCTTGTAATCTTGTTTGGCCGGTGGAGGGGCGAGAAGGGCGGTTTTCTCAAAGCACGATCCGTCAGAATCGACTTGGGAAACCGGATTGGATCGGAACGTGTATCGAATCGGGCCGCACCGCCACGGATTCGACATCGGATCGGAGCGTCCGCGCCAGGTTTGCACAGCAGCGCTTTGCAAGCGTCGGCCCGCAGCGGGTCGTCGGAATATAAGAATCGAGCCGGATCGAGCCGGCCGGAATCGACATCGAACTGGGTCGGGCTGGGCACCCTGAGGGCGGTGGGGGGGACTCCTCAGACGGCGGGGGCCCTCCTGCTCCGACTTCTGCGATGCTGTCGCGGGCGGCTCCAGGCTGGGCCCCAGGAGGGGCCGACGAGGGGAGGCGCGGAGGCGAGAAACGGCGGGGGGCCGAGGCGGTCCCGGAAGGTCATGGGCCTCAGGCCCAATCCTGGCGCCCAGCATCGAGCCGACACCCAGCAGGGAGGGCCTGGGGGGC
The DNA here is from genome assembly GCA_963575745.1 of Prorocentrum cordatum. Classification (NCBI taxonomy): domain Eukaryota; class Dinophyceae; order Prorocentrales; family Prorocentraceae; genus Prorocentrum; species Prorocentrum cordatum. Next base: position 406,600 of record CAUYUJ010014150.1, read on the forward strand.
CTCGATCTTCTGGCCCAGGCCCCCTCGAGCCATCAAAGAATCCCGACGGAAAGTGTCGGGGGGCCCTCACCGGGCCCGCAGGGTGGAAAGCCGGCCCTGGGGAGTGGGTCGACTTCTTTGGTTTGGCGGCGCGCACAAGGGGGCGGGGGGAAGGCTTCTGAGAAGGAGGTTGCTTCTCAGAAGGCGGCTGCTCGATATGAATCGATTAGGGCCCACGCCTTCTAAGAAGCAGGGGCGCTTTTAAGCAGCCCCCCCCCTCGCCCCATAGGGAGAAACAAAGGGCGGAAAGACAATGAACCCATCCTGCACAGTCGGGCGGGACTGGTGGCGATGCAAATGGAAGCGATGGGTGGAGGAGGGGATGGCATGCGGGGCGAGGTGCAGCGAGAGGCCGACCCTGGGACAGACAGGCGGGCCAGCGGAAGATACGGGGACCGTCGCCAATATACTGCGGCGAGGCACGGCGGAGGGTGGGAGAGGACGTCCAGCGGCTGGGATGCACACAACGCGGGTGGGTGCAAGGGGCGACGGGAGGGCCCGCAGTTGGAGGGGCTGGGAGGGGAAGGTGGGGCACGTCACGGTGGCCTCAGACCGCGCCACTGGAGCCGTCAGGGTCATCGTCGGCGAGCGCGAAATCGGCGGAGAGGGCTCAACTGAAGTCCATCCACGGGTGAGCACCGCCACTGCAGGGATCTCTTCGGCACGTGGCGACGGCGAGCCCGAACACGACAACGGGACTTGCGATCTGACGCCGTCGGACGTCGGTCCGAGGTCACGGCGAAGCTCAGGTGGCGACGGCGAGCCCGAACACGACAACGGGACTTGCGATCTAACGCCGTCGGACGGCAGTCCGATATCACGGCAAAGCTCAAGTGGCGACGGCGAGCCCGAACACGACAACGGGACTTGCGCTCTAACGCCTTGAGCTCGGAGAGCGCCGCACAAGGGTCTCATCCGTGGCGACGCGATGCCCGAACACGACAGCGGGACTTGCGCACTGACGCCATCTCCCACAGATGGGAAAGCGAGGCATCCGACAACTGGCGACGGTGAGCCCGAACGCGACAACGGGACTTGCGCTCTAACGCCGAGGGGCGGCGACGAGGTCGGGGAGAAGCCTGTCGACAACGAAATCGGCGAGGTCGGCGCCGTCGGCGCACAGCGCGAGGTCGGGGCCGCCAGCGTTACTGGCGAGGGGGGCGACACCGAAGCCCCGCACGAAAGAGATGATGACAGCGCAACCGATGTCCAAGAGGCCGCCCCCAGCGGCGCACACGCGGACACCGGCGACGACGGCGCCACCGAAGCACGCCGCGAGGAAGGGGCCGGGCGCGCCCACGGCGGAGAAGGTGTCACCCGAGCACAGCTCGAAAAGGACGACGGCAACGCCGCCGACGCAGAAGGCGCCCTTCGTGAAGCGCACGCAGACACAGGCGAGGACGGCGTCACCCACGCACAGCATGAAACTGGAGTCGGCAACGACATGGGCGAGGACGGCGTCGCACAAGCACGGCGCGACAATGGTGAAGCTGGAGAGCACGCCGTTGGCGGGGTCGCAGCCGAAGGTGCACGTGGGGTAGCCGAACTCGGCGGGCACGATGGCGCAGCTGAGCGGGGGCGGGACCAGTGGCGGCGAGATGGCGCGAATGGGGCCCTGGAAGACGGTCGAGGGAAGCGGGCCCGAGACGGGGCGGCGACCGCGGGGAGACACGAGGGAACCAGGGGCTCAGTCAGCAAGTCCTCGGCTCTGGGCATGTGACTCGGCGAACACGAAGAGGGCGATGGCAAGCAGCGGGGAGCATGCACAGATGGTGATCGTGGCGTGCACGACGTGCCACTGTCTGAATCGGACGCCGAAGACGCCTCCGACGAGGAAACAGGAGACTCGCACGATGATGGTGGCGTAGAGGGGGTGGCGGTAGAGACAGCAGGCGTGAGCCTCGGAGAGGAGGGCGGAGAGCTGCTGGAGTCGGAGGAGCTCGGCCGTGGCGAGCGGATGAGGTAGCCCCTGCGGGCGAGCTGCCTTCTTTCAGTGACCGACATGGCTCGAGGTGTGGCCAACATCATCGCCCTCACCCCTGCGACAGCACAGCTCCGAATGGCGGCGGGGGAGAGCGGCCATGAGTCACTCAGGCGGGCCTCGTAGTACATGTTGTAGGCGGCCGCGAGGACGGAGTAGGAATGGAACGATGGGCGGCGCAGACCCCATCTGGACGGAAAGTCGAGGGCGAAGGGGCGGGCCAGCGCGCGCCGAAGAGCGGACCAGAGGACAGGGCATCGGGCGTAGTGCTCGAGCGCGTCGCGCTTGCCCATGCAGCCGAACGCGCAGGGGCGCATCCCCAGCGGGGAGACGATGCGGGCGGGGGTCATCCACCCGTCGGTCCACGAGCGGATCACCGCCCAGGCCCACGAGCACGGGCACCTTCGAAGGACGGCCTGGCAAGCGTCCCAATCCACGCAGCAGAGAGACCTGGCGTGCTGGCCAGCGATCTTGGCAAGGCGCATGGTGAACAGGGAACGAAGGGGACGGGCAGCCAGTGAGGCCTCGCGGAGTGCGGCATGGGCGGCACGCTGAGGGCGGGGGCGGGCGCGGCCACCGTGTTCCAGCGCAGCAATGGCCGCCGCCAGTGGGGTGGAACCGAATGCGGCGAGCGGACCAGGAGGTGGGCGACCAGTAGCAGCTGCTTCCAGATTCTCGACGAACGCGGGCGCCTTCCAGAAGTTGGGGTAGGGGAGGCCCGTGGCGAGCATGTCGAGCGTGGCCCATTCAGGGTGTTCAGCAGCGTGTGCGCGAAGGCGAGCAAGCAGAGGAGCCCAACACTGGAAGGTGAGCGTGGCGGCACGGGTGATGGTGGCAGTCGTGAGGTTCCCCCAGCGGGTGCAGCGCGGGCCGCCCCAGCGGTCAAGCTGGGACCACGCGTCGAGGTGCAGCGCACCTAACGGGAGCCTAAACACCTGCGCCAGCACCGATAGCTCTGGCTGGAGAACGGACTTCGGCGGCCAGCAGAACTGAGCGACGCAAGAGAGTGTAGTGACCGCCCTCGTGTTGTAGAGAATGGCGGAGTGACTGGCAGAGGTGGTGCTGCGTCCAATAGCTTGAGCCCTCAAACGGAGCTTCGACAGAGGCGCGCCCCATGACGTAGTGGGGGAGACGGCGGGGCCAAGCCAGAGGCCCAGATACAAAAGCTGCGAGGTGATCTCGAACCCGATCCACTCAGGGATCTGCGTCGAAATGATATCCCGAACGTCCCTGGCGAGCTCCACGGAGAAGGGTCCAGAAAGGGGAACCACCTTGCACTTCGCCACTTTGAGGTCCAAGTTAGCCATGGCCGACGCGCAGGACATGACCTGAGAGACCTCCGAGAGGGCCTGGACGGATCTCAAGACGCCTCCGATATCATCCGCGCAAGCTCTGATAAGGCCGAACTGAGGGCCCTCCACCTTCTCAGCCAGGTCCACGAGGAACGCGGCAGTGCCGAGGGCGTACAGGGTGCCAGAAAGGGGACAACCTTGAATGATCCCGCTCTGAATCCAAAACACGTGCTCGAGATGCCCCTTGTGGAGCGTGACCCCTTCGATCGACGAGTAGATGGACGCGACGAACTGCGCGAGGGGCCCAGGGAGCCCATGAGACAGAGGCAGCGCATCAGGAAGTCCTGGTTGAGGGAGGGGAAGGCCCGGCCGAAATCGAAGGAGAACAGGGCAGGGATGTCGCGGGGGGCGTGGGGCGTGACAGACAACATCCTGCCCGCGGCGTCGAGCTCGAGAATGTTGACCCCGAAGTTTCGACCAGGAACAAATCCGCGCTGGCACGGCGGAGCCAGGGCCTGCAGAGACGGCCGGGTGGCGTGGTTGACCACCGCGGAGATGATCTTGAGGTCGCAATTCCGAAGCCCCAAGACCCGAACTTTGTCAGGAGAGCGGATGCACGCGCGGTCAGCGAGCTCGGCGTCCGCGACATTCTCAGGGAGAAAGATCTGAACCGTGTCCCCCGAGCAAGCGAAGAGCCCCTGGCCCGTGAGGATCCACTCGAGAGCCTCCCAGCAGAGAATACCCACACTGCAGGGAGAGGCCGCCCACGCCGCATATGGAAGGGCGTCGGGTCCAGGGGCAGAGTGGCGAGCCATGCGAATAACCCTTCTGATCATTCCCTTCGACGGCGGCGGCAACGCAATATGGTGAGCGGTGGGGGGGAAGCGGCGAAGATACTCGTCAGCGGCAGCAGCGTCCCACGGCTTCTGGCGAAATACGGGCGCCCAATAGGCAGAGAGCTCGCGGATGCGAGCTTCGGGTTCGGCAACGACTCTTCCATCATCCAAGGCGACGCCTGACAGCGAAATACGGCGATTCAGCGGAGACCGCGGACGAGCCCTCCGTTCGAGCGCCCGAATCTGACACCGAATCTGAAATCGACCCCCCTCACGACGCTGCGACGCCTCAAGACTTTTCCGTGCGCTCACAGCAGCCTCGGTCTGAACCTGATCGACCCATGCTTGGAACGAGAGGGGGTGGCGAAGCTCGACCCTCCCCGACGCCAGGGAGATGAAGTCGGCCGCGAGCGGGTGAGAGTCCAGAATGCGAGCAGCAAGCGAGCGGTCCTGGCGCCACACCACACGAGCGAGCGACCGTGCGAGCTGGACCAGCGTCGCAGGATGACGCGGGCGATGGCGGAAAAGGGCATCCCTGGTCTCGGCGGCAGCAATCCTCAATAGCTCTTTGTATTTATCCAGCTTGACAGGGGGTGGCATAGCTTCCCATTACACAGCGCTGAACAGGCCTTCAAGACGACGCCGAAATTCAGGAGCTTCGAATACGTGCTTCTGGATGGGACGGGTGCTCGGGGGCCGAGCAGCACGAGCGGACATAGCGAGGGGGACCGCAGCATGGTCAGAGACCCTGCGCTCGGAGAGGGCCTCACGAGTGCCAACCGTACTGATCTGAGAGTGAACCTGGCAGATCTGCCAACCCGACAGCGAGCAGAAGATGCGATCGATGGCGGAGCACGATCCTGATGCTTTTTCGAAGTGCGAGGGGTCCTCGCACACTATCTCGGCGAGGCACGCGAGCGCCTCTCGCCAGCGAAGCTCCTGCCCATGGTGCCGCCTGTCGCCGCGGCGGACGGCAGTAGCAGGGAGCGCAAAGTGCCAGCGCGTCGCGCACGGCAAAATTGAAGTCGCCCAACACAAAGGTGGTGCACATGTCGGGGTACTCCTGCGCACGTGAACGTGAGGCCTTGATAGCCTCAACAGCAAGGCGGATGTCGCAATGGGAGAGCTCGTGATTGTGGATGTTGAAGATGCCCACGGAATGTGAAACCGATGAGATCGTGACTACGTGCGCACGCCCAGGAATGAGCACCCTCTGCGCTGTAGTCGGTAGCAACCCAAGAGAGGAGGTACCAATAACGCCACGCCACCACGGATATGGCCCAACACGGGGCCCTGGTCGAAACTGGAGAAGATGGAGATGTCATTCGCGATGGTCGCAATGAAGGAGGCGAGCTGGCGGTGATCCTGGTGGGCCCCCTGGAGAGCGATGATAGTGCACGAGGGGCGAATGTTGCTGAGGCACGCCTTCTTTATGCGGGCCTTGTCACCACCAGCCTGAAGGAGAGCCCTGGCATTCCACGTCGCCAGCCTTAAGGTAGGGATCTCGGATGAGAGCGCACTGGGGGCAAGCGCGGCGGCAGCGCTAAAGAGACCACTGTGAAGGGTCCGAAGGGTGAGTGATGTCACGGCACGCAGCACGAAGGGCCTCGACATCCATGCCGTGCTTGGCGAGAGCTGGGATGTCCCAGAAGGTCTTGGGCGGCATGTCCCCCCGCGCGCGACCTGCAACTGCATAAACTTGTCCCACCCAATCGAGAGGACGCCGCGCTCTTTGTCGGAAAAGAATCTCCTTCCTGGATACTGGAGCTCGACCGCCTGCCGAACCTTCCGGAGGGAGATCTCGAGCTTGATGCGCTTAGGGGACTTGTCAGGGCCAAGGTGGAGCCTGCACTTCTCGGAACCAGGCGTGGTGACCCAAAACTCCTTCCAACCCGTCTGGTCACGTAGATTCGATATGGCGGAGCGAGCCTTCCGAGCGGCAGCACCCGACGGACCTTTGAACTGAACCTCGAAGCGGCGGGCGGGGGCGGCCCCACGCAGCACGATGGAGTAGTCCTCACTGGTGAAGTTGAGGCCCTCGAGCCAGGGCTGGAGGGAGGCGATGACACTGGCCTGGGTGGTGGGCTTCTGCGAGACAGCGACAACAATGGTGCAGTCCTCGGCGCGCTCGAAGGAGGAAGGTGGAGGCTGCTCATCACGAGGGGCTGCGGCAGCGAGGGCGAGTTGCTTGCGAAGCTCCGCAATCTGCTCGCGGAAAGCGTCAATGTAGGAATCATGTCGGTCAAGCCTGGTCTGAGCGGCAAGCAGCTGGGCCGTGTGCTCATCAATCTGGGACTGGAAGCGCCTGCTGACAGCGTCGAGCCGAGGGGCGAGCGCAGACTGGACATGTTGCTCAACGGCAGTAGCTTGCTTGGCGACTTCCGCCTGCATAGCGGAGAGCATGGAGAGGAGGGTGGCGTGGTTGTCGCCGACAGTCTTGGACACGGTGCCGCTGACCTCCGCGGTGATGGTGCTGCGCATGAGCTGGAACTCCTCACGGCACACTTGTCTGAGGTATTCATATGAAGTGAAGTCATCATCTTCCATGTCGGCGGGACGGTCAGAACCAGGGTCGACAGGAACATCAGCGGCCAGACGCTTGCGAGCACCAGACCGAATAGAGCCCTTGCCTTTGCCCGCGGGACGACCTTGGGATTCTTGACTAGGGAAGGTCGGTACAGAGTCGATGGCCTCGGCGAGCTCGCTGAGCTCCTGGGACGACATCGGCGCGCCATCGGCCATGGGACGGAGTGGGAGTAGGATGTCCGCCAGCTGCTGAAAGCTGGATAGCCCCGCAGGAGGGCTGCCTCACTCAAAACGGGCCTGGAGGAGGGAGGAGGAAGGAAGGAGGAGGGAGGAGGGAGGAGGTGGGAGGAGGGAGAAGGAGGAGAAGGAAGGAGGAGGGAGGAAGAGAGAGAGCAGGGGGGGGGGGCAAGGGGGGACCCTGTACTGCGCGCGCCGATCCTCCCCACCTCTCCCCCTTCCCTGGAATCCGACGTCGCGAAAAAGTGCAACACCTTTTGAGAACGCGCAGACCGGAGCCCGAGACACCCTGTTTCTGCGGCGCTCCCGCGAGGGCCCAGGGGCCAGAGCCCGGGTGAAGACGCCAGGTGCGAAAGAATTGCGGCGCCCGGATCTCAGGGCCCCTCTTGGGGGTCCCAAGACGGTGCGGTGACAGACCGAGCGGTGACCTCGGAATCCCCAGAAACCTCACCGCACGGTCCGTCGCGGCACGGTTTTGGGACTTCGGAGGCCCCAGTCGCATGAGAGATCGTCGGAGAGCGACCCAAGCCCAAACCACGCGTTCACCCCGAATCCCCACTGACTCACCACAAGGTGTGGTCACCGCACCCTTCGGGCCCCCCTGAAATTCCCTCCTTTAGCAAATCGCCCTTTTGTGAAACCTGCCGGAGGAGAACTCCACGAGTGCGCGCGGCACCGCATTGAGAGTTCACACGAGCGTATGCGGGGCGGAACAGTTGACCGACGTCCAAAATCTGAAGACAGTCTCTGGCAAAGCACGCGCCCATTAGCGAAACCAGCAGGGGGCTGCACTCGTACCCTGCGTAGGCCAGTGTCGAAAGAACCAGTGGAGAACTCCTCTCGAGCCGTCTGGATGGGGCGTTCTCTCACTGCCCGAGTCCTGGGACGCCCGCGGATCCATCCTGGCCGAGAGGTGCCACAGAAAGAAGGGGCCGAAGGCTCCAGGGGTGATTTTTCACACTGCTGTGCAAGAGGCCGACGTCGGGTGTCAGGGGAGAGATCGGAGGGAGGGAGGCGGAGGGCAGGGGGCATAATTACCAGCCGGCTGGAGCTAGATTCTAGCTCCAGCCGACTGGAATCTAGCCGCTAGATTCCAGGGGCGCGGGCCCGGACTCAGCACCGGGTAGAAATATGCCCCCCGCAGTGGCGCGCCCCCGCTGCCGGCCCGTACCAGAACCGAAGGGAAGTGGCGAGTTGGCATGACTTGGTCGTCATAGACAGACACAGGGAGAGAGAGAGAGAGAGAGACAGAGAGAAAGGGACAGAGAGAACGAGAGAGACAGAGAAGCAATCAAAAAGAGAGTCGAACGTTCTCCTGTTGGTTCTGGATGCGCCAGAGCCACAATTTCCCCCGGAATCCGAATCTAGCAACACTGGGAAATGACGCTGGCGTGCATCGGCAAACCCATGTAAACTGGGTCAGCTTCCTGAAACGATGGCCAGAGCTCAAAATTCGAAGAATCTCTGCAGCCAAGTGAACCCCAGCAGGGGTCCCCGATACCCCAGAAGACCATTGGCCCAGACGAGGTGGAGATCCCGAATGGTCGCACTTTGCATCGACCGGCTTACGCAGGGCTTCTGCCAACGAAGCCGCCCATGCCGTACTTCTGCCAGCTGCCGCTGGCCCTCCGCCCTCCGCCCGGCGAAGGCGAGATCGGAAACTGTAACATACACGTGTCCAGTGCCGGGCCGTTTCTCAGTCCCAGGACGTCTTGCGAGTCGGAGGCGACGTCGGGGCGGTGTGGTGTGTACTCTAACCGATCGTGTCTCAGGGAGACAACGGAAAATGTCTACACCAAGGCCCCGTATACACCAAGATCCGCGGATCCGCTCGCCCGTGCAGATTGCAAGGACGGGCCAGAAAAAGCGTCGCCGTATAGGGTTCGTTTCCCTGCGATGGGCCCATCCCCTCGACCCCACCGATGGGCCGTATGCCCCCCTTTCACGGGATGCCTCAGGCGAAGAGGCTCCATGTGGTGCTACGTTGCGCGACCACGCTGGAGAGACCAGAGCCCTGCTCCTCGAAAGAAGCCCTGCTGGGCGGGCCCTTTTGGGAGGGCTCTCGGAGTCTTTGCTGGGCCGCCGCCTTGAAGCGTTTCGGGGTCTTCTGGAGCCTCTCGTCGATGCGGAGAGCGAGCGGGAGAGGGGAGCACGGAGAGGGGCCGCGGTCGCCCCCCTCAGGCGACAGGCTGGGCATCGCGTGAGGCTCGCGCGACCCTCTCGCGCGATTGCCGTCGACACTGAAACGGTCCCCTCTTTGGCAGGAAGGCAACGGGTGCTGAGGGCAACGGGAAGAGCATGCTACGCATGGAATGAAATCAATGGAAATCAATTGCAGTGGATCCGTGAGTGGATCAATCTAGATTGATGAGGCTATGATGTCTCTTTTGATTTTGAGCCGGCGATGATGCCCGCTCGTGCCCACCCCGTCCCGTCTTCAGGGACTTCGCATCCCCCTATGATGGTAAGATGGGAAGACGGGCCGCCGCCCATGCCACTGCACGTACGGTGCCAGGTTTGTGGGGATTTGGTTTGACCCCCGCAGTTCCAATGATGGAAACTGCGAGGGGTGTGAGGCCTCATGGTGGTCCTCACTGGTAAGGCCTATGATGGTCCTCACCAGGGGGGATTGGGCAAGGGCGGACGTCCACCAACAACGTCCGTCGTGCTCATCCTCCGTGAAATGCATTGTGACCACATTCATGAATCAGAAGACCTACGACATTCACGAGCACGGGCCCTGGGGCCTTGCCCCAGGACGGGTTCCTCCTCCTGAACCGTTTCCTGACAGTCCCTGGGCGCGTGGCGGGCCCTGGGGAACCCAAAACAGCAGACAAAAATCTCAGGACACGTTTCCCTCAGGACCCGCTTCCTTCGTGGCGACCTCCCCTGCTGCTAGAGGCCTCCTAGATGCGGTCCGAGTAGATGGGGTCGGAGGATCGCGCGGCATCGACGATACATCGACGATGCATCGGCGATGCATCGGCGATGCACCGGCGATGCCTCGTCGACGTCGGCGATGCATCGGCGATGTCAACGTGAAGCAAATCGGGCTCCACATCGAGCCGCATCGGCGATGCATCGGCGATGCGACGCGATCCTCCGACCCCATCTACTCCGACCCCATCTGGGAGGCCCAGGGCCCCCCCCCCCCCCCCCTGCCCTCCCCTCCCCCCTAGTTACCCCGCCCCGCTGGGGCAACCCCGCGCCTTGACCGCTGGTTCATTGGGGTCTGCGCTGCCCTCCAGCGCGGACGTGACCTCTCGCAGCCAGAGGGTGCCGCCGTCACCGCCGTATCCCTCTGGTTGTGGATGCCATTTCAATGGACACTCAACCAGCCCTATCATTGAATTGAAAATAAGGTCTTAATATGTAAAACTGGATAAAAGATGTTTCACAAGATGTTTCAACAGGATCCTTGCATGTTAGAAGCAGATTGCAAGCAACTTCTATACATCTGGAAAGTATTCGGAAACATGCCCCCTCTCCATTGATCGTATTCCACAACCCCCTGGCGCGCTCAAGGAGGGCACGGCGAGAGCGGGCGCGATGCCAAAGAGCGAAGGCCGTCCAGAGCGAGCAGGGCCCGCTGTTGGGCAGGCGACGCTCGTGCTGTCGTGCCCCAAATTATTAAGCCACGTCCGCGGCGACGCCGACAACGGGTCCTGCGCAAAATGGGCAGGACGCACGCCACGAAAATCCACCGGCCCCCTCTGGGGGCGCAAGGCTGCGAATTTGTGTGCGGTCTGCTGTCATGCGTGGCGTTACGTGTTGTCATTTGTTGTTTCTTTTGTCTCTCCAGTCCTGCTTCCTGCGTCCTGGTTACTGTCTGATAAGGGACCCCGCCGCGCCACCATTCAGCCAACGGGGGGGTGAGCCTCAAATCCAGGCTGCTCCGGGCCACCGCGCGGCCAGAACGGCCCGAGAGGCCTCCAAGATTGCCCGACGAGGCTCCGAAAAGAGCCTCAGGAGGCCAAGACGGCCCAAGATGGCCCCAAGGTGTCCCACGACGGCCCCAAGACGGCCCAAGATGCTCTCAAGACGGCCCAAGAGGCCTCCAAGAGGCCTCCCAAGAGGTTCCCATGAAGCAGAAATCAACGATTGTCCTTGCGTTTTTGAAGGTTTTTCCCCACATGTTTCGTGGGGTTCTGGTTTTCTTCCCTGCCGCGGCGCACCCGCGTCTCCTCCTCCCCTCTCTCTCCTTCTTACACAGCGCAGCGCAGCGCAGCGCAGCGCAGCGCAGCGCAGCACAGCACAGCACAGCACAGCACAGCAGCGTAGGGGGTGCGCAGGGGGTGGTCCCTCACCGCGGCCGCTATCCGTGACGGTCGTCCAGGGCACAGCAGGCATGGCATATTCTCGACACCATAGGGGTGCGCAAGGGGTGGTCTCTCACCGCGGCCGCTATCCGTGACGGTCGTCCAGGGCACAGCAGGCATGGCATATTCTCGACACCATAGGGGGTGCGCAGGGGGTGGTCTCTCACCGCGGCCGCTATCCGTGACGGTCGCCCAGGGCACAGCAGGCATGGCATATTCTCGACACCATAGGGGGTGCGCAGGGGGTGGTCTCTCACCGCGGCCGCTATCCGTGACGGTCGTCCAGGGCACAGCAGGCATGGCATATTCTCGACAGCGTAGGGGGTGCGCAAGGGGTGGTCTCTCACCGCGGCCGCTATCCGTGACGGTCGTCCAAGGCACAGCAGGCATGGCATATTCTCGACACCATAGGGGGTGCGCAAGGGGTGGTCTCTCACCGCGGCCGCTATCCGTGACGGTCGTCCAGGGCACAGCAGGCATGGCATATTCTCGACACCATAGGGGGTGCGCAGGGGGTGGTCTCTCACCGCGGCCGCTATCCGTGACGGTCGCCCAGGCACAGCAGGGCATATTCTCGACACCATGGGGGTGCGCAGGGGTGGTCTCTCACCGGCCGCTATCCGTGACGGTCGTCCAGGGCACAGCAGGCATGGCATATTCTCGACACCATAGGGGGTGCGCAGGGGGTGGTCTCTCACCGCGGCCGCTATCCGTGACGGTCGTCCAGGGCACAGCAGGCATGGCATATTCTCGACACCATAGGGGGTGCGCAGGGGGTGGTCTCTCACCGCGGCCGCTATCCGTGACGGTCGTCCAGGGCACAGCAGGCATGGCATATTCTCGACACCATAGGGGGTGCGCAGGGGGTGGTCTCTCACCGCGGCCGCTATCCGTGACGGTCGTCCAGGGCACAGCAGGCATGGCATATTCTCGACACCATAGGGGGTGCGCAGGGGGTGGTCTCTCACCGCGGCCGCTATCCGTGACGGTCGTCCAGGGCACAGCAGGCATGGCATATTCTCGACACCATAGGGGGTGCGCAGGGGGTGGTCTCTCACCGCGGCCGCTATCCGTGACGGTCGCCCAGGCATGGCATATTCTCGACACCATAGGGGGTGCGCAGGGGTGGTCTCTCACCGCGGCCGCTATCCGTGACGGTCGTCCAGGGCACAGCAGGCATGGCATATTCTCGACAGCGTAGGGGGTGCGCAAGGGGTGGTCTCTCACCGCGGCCGCTATCCGTGACGGTCGTCCAGGGCACAGCAGGCATGGCATATTCTCGACACCATAGGGGGTGCGCAGGGGGTGGTCTCTCACCGCGGCCGCTATCCGTGACGGTCGTCCAGGGCACAGCAGGCATGGCATATTCTCGACACCATAGGGGGTGCGCAGGGGGTGGTCTCTCACCGCGGCCGCTATCCGTGACGGTCGTCCAGGGCACAGCAGGCATGGCATATTCTCGACACCATAGGGGGTGCGCAGGGGGTGGTCTCTCACCGCGGCCGCTATCCGTGACGGTCGTCCAGGGCACAGCAGGCATGGCATATTCTCGACACCATAAGGGGGTGCGCAGGGGGTGGTCTCTCACCGCGGCCGCTATCCGTGACGGTCGTCCAGGGCACAGCAGGCATGGCATATTCTCGACACCGTAGGGGGTGCGCAAGGGGTGGTCTCTCACCGCGGCCGCTATCCGTGACGGTCGTCCAGGGCACAGCAGGCATGGCATATTCTCGACACCACAGGGGGTGCGCAGGGGGTGGTCTCTCACCGCGGCCGCTATCCGTGACGGTCGTCCAGGGCACAGCAGGCATGACATATTCTCGACACCATAAGGGGGTGCGCAGGGGGTGGTCTCTCACCGCGGCCGCTATCCATGACGGTCGTCCAGGGCACAGCGGTATCGGCGGGGCAACGGCCACCAACATCATTCTCACATGCTTCACTTCAGCTCTCATCTCTCCAGCCATCATATAAGTATGTGGGGTTCCTCGGTAGCGTATTGGGCCTTCTCGCCTTTTCGGCTTTCCGACGCTCCGAGACGGACCAAGAGGTTCCCAAGATCGCCCCACGACGGCCCTAGAAGCCCCCATGACGGCCCAAGAGGCCCCCAAGACGGCCCCAAGACGGCCGAAGATGGCCCCAAGACGGTCCACGAGGCGCCCCAGACAGCCCAAAAGCACCCTCAGACGGTCCCAAGAGAGGCCCGAGAGGGAGTCCACGAACCGAAAACTCTACCTTTCCGCCCCGAGAGGGCCCCAGGAGCCCCAAGAGGCCCCCAAAAGGCTGGCAAAGAGAAACCCCAAGGAGACCCCCAAGAGACCCAAAATGTTGTTTCCAAGAGGCCCCAAGGAGTCCCCAAAGAGGCCCCGAGGAGACGCCCAAGAGGCCCGAAAAAGACCCCCAAGAAACCCCAAAGGGACCCCCGCGCAGCCGCCCGCACTAGTAATAGGGGGGCCGCCGGCAGAGGGCGAAGCCATTAAGATCCGGCCGCTCCCGCCCGGCGGGCTGGGCCGTGCGAGACCTCTCTGTGACAGAATGTTTGGCACAATCTTTGGCCCCCTTCGCCAGTGCATAGTCAAAAACCTCCCTGAAAGTCCCTCCGAGGGGGCCCCACTCTGCCGCAGGCACCCCCCCCACGGCTTCAAGGTCTGGAACGCCACGGGGACGACCCAAGAGCGCCCCAAGCCAGCCCTAGCGAGTTCCGAGCAGTCCAAGAGAGCCTCCAGACGGTTCCAGATCGCTCCAAGACGCCAGACGGCCCAAGATGCCTCCAAGACGCCCCAAGAGGCCTCCAAGAGCACCCCCAAGAAAGCCCCACGAGACAACAATCATTACCTAACAGCGAAGACTGATAGGTTTCTAATGGTGTATAAAAAGAGAGCAGCAGATGACTCCACAGGGGGGTCTGGGCAGCCGTTGGGGAGCCGTTGGGGGGCCGTTGGGGGGCCGTTGGGGATTGCCGGGGAACCTCGTTTTTCGCAAACAGTCACACACTTCGTGCTCTTCGACCTCCCAGAACTCCATTCTTCGACATCCCAGAACTCCATTCCCGGGCCACATTCTGAATGCCCGGAGCCAACTGTAGGCCACTTCGTGGTCTTCGAGTTCCCAGAACTCCATTCCCGGCGTACATTTTGGATGCCCGGAGCCAACTGTAGGCCACTTCGTGGTCTTCGAGTTCCCAGAACTCCATTCCCGGGCCACATTTTGGATGCCCGGAGCCAACTGTAGGCCACTTCGTGGTCTTCGAGTTCCCAGAACTCCATTCCCGGGCCACATTTTGAATGCCCGGAGCCAACTGTAGGCCACTTCGTGCTCTTCGAGTTCCCAGAACTCCATTCCTGGGCCATGATTTTGAATGCCCGGAGCCAACTGTAGGCCACTTCGTGTTCTTCGAGTTCCCAGAATTCCATTCCCTGGCCACATTTTGAATGCTGAGGCTGAGGCTGATGCAGGCTGAGGCTGAGGCTGAAGCAGGCTGAGGCTGATGCAGGCTGAGCTGAGGCAGGCTGAGGCTGAGGCTGAGGCTGAGGCGCAGGCTGAGGCTGAGGCTGAGGCAGGCTGAGGCTGAGGCTGAGGCTGAGGCTGAGGCTGAGGCTGAGGCTGAGGCAGGCTGAGGCTGAGGCTGAAGGCAGAGGCTGAGGCTGAGGCTGCAGGCTGAGGGCGAGGCTGAGGCAGGCTGAGGCTGATGCAGGCTGAGGCTGAGGCAGGCTGAGGCCCGAGGCTGAAGGCAGACTGATGCTGAGGCTGAAGCAGGCTGAGGGCTGAGGCAGGCTGAGGCTGAGGCTGAGGCTGAGGCAGGCTGAGGCTGAGGCTGAGGCAGGCTGAGGCTGAGGCTGATGCAGGCTGAGGCAGAGGCAGGCTGAGACTGAAGCCGAGGCTGAAGGCAGATTGAGGCTGAGGCTGAGGCTGGCTGAGGCTGAGAGGCTGGCTGAGGCTGAGGCTGAGGCTGAGGCAGGCTGATGCTGAGGCAGGCTGAGGCTGAGGCTGAGGCTGATGAGGCTGAGGCAGGCTGAGGCTGAGGCCGAGGCTGAAGGCAGACTGAGGCTGAGGCTGAAGCAGGCTGAGGCTGAGGCTGAGGCAGGCTGAGGCTGAGGCTGAGGCAGGCTGATGCTGAGCCAGGCTGAGGCTGAGGCTGAGGCTCATGCAGGCTGAGGCTGAGGCCGAGGCCGAGGCCGAGGCTGAAGGCAGACTGATGCTGAGGCTGAAGCAGGCTGAGGCTGAGGCTGAGGCAGGCTGAGGCTGAGGCTGAGGCAGGCTGAGGCTGAGGCTGAGGCTGATGCAGGCTGAGGCTGAGGCAGGCCGAGGCTGTGAGGCTGAAGGCAGACTGAGGCTGAGGCTGCAGGCTGAGGCTGAGGCTGAGGCAGGCTGAGGCTGAGGCTGAGGCGGGCTGGCTGAGGCAGGCTGAGGCTGAGGCTGAGGCTGCAGGCTGAGGCTGAGGCAGGCTGAGGCTGAATGCGAGGCTGAGGCAGACTGATGCTGAGGCAGGCTGAGGCTGAGGCAGGCTGAGGCAGGCTGAGGCTGAGGCTGAGGCTGAGGCTGAGGCTGAGGCTGCAGGCTGAGGCTGAGGCCGAGGCTGAAGGCAGACTGAGGCTGAGGCTGAAGCAGGAGGCTGAGGCTGAGGCTGAGGCAGGCTGAGGCTGAGGCTGAGGCAGGCTGATGCTGAGGCAGGCTGAGGCTGAGGCTGAGGCTGAGGCAGGCTCAGGCTGAGGCAGGATGAGGCTGAGGCCGAGGCTGCAGGCAGACTGAGGCTGAGGCAGGAGCAGGCTGAGGCTGAGGCTGAGGCAGGCTGAAGCTGAGGCTGAGGCTGATGCTGAGGCAGGCTGAGGCTGAGGCTGAGGCTAATGCAGGCCACTGCGACTGTCATCGCGAATGCGACTACGACTGCGAGAACAGCAGAACTCTACAACTGGATTCTCATCTGAATCTTAAGGGGGAGGCTTCCAGATATGCTCCTACACATCGCTGTTAGGTTGCTTTGCCGGGATAATTGATTTTTCACTGTTTTTTGAAAGATTTTCGCGTTCTCGCCATTTCGGCCTACCGACGCTCCAAGACGGCACAAGAAGCCCCCGGGATCGTCCAAAAACGGCCCAACAAGCCCCCAAGAGGGCTCCAAGACAGCCCAAGAGGGCTCCAGGACGGCCCAAGAGGCGCCCGGGACGGCCCAAGAGGGGCCCCAGGACGGCCCCACGAGGGCGCCCAGAAGAGGAACCCGAATGAACATTTCGAGCTCGGTCCCAAGAGGCCCCCAGGAGGACCTAAGAGGCCCCCAGGAGGCCCCCAAGAGGCCCCAAGAGAACCCCAAGAGGCCCCAAGAGAGCCCCAAGAGGCTCCCAAAAAGCCCCCAGGATGGCCCCCAAGAGGCACCTAAACTCCCCCGCAGAAGCCCCCGAGAGCCCTCTCTCGAGACCCTAGGAAGCGTCCATGAGAACTCCGACCCAAAACCCAAGCACGGTGGCGGGATGGGCCGACGGTTAGCTGACGTACGCACCGCGTCACGACTTTCGATGCTAGGGTCAAGGGCCCACGGGCCCCCCCCCCCAGATGTTATGGTCCCAGGATTCCTCGGGCCCCCCCCCCCAGATGGCATGGTCCCAGAGACGACGACGACGACGACGACGACGACGACGACGACGACGACGGCTGCGACGACGGCGACGACGGCGACGACGGCGACGACGACGACGACAACGACGACGACGACGACGACGACGACGGCTGCGACGACGGCGACGACGGCGACGACGGCGACGACGGCGACGACGACGACGACGACGACCACGACGACGACAACGACGGCTGCGGCGGCGACGACGCCGGCGGCGGCGGCGACGACGACGATGACGACGATGACGACAGCGACGACGACGATGACGACGACGACGATGATGACGACGACGATGCCGACGACGACGAGGACGACGAGGACGACGAGGACGACGAGGACGACGAGGACGACAAGGACGACGAGGACGACGGCGACGACGACGACGACGACGACCTCTGAACCACCACAGCACCACACCACATCCACAGGGGGGGGGAGGGGGGCACCGCAGTGCAACACCACGCCACGCCCACCTCTGAACCACCACAGCACCACACCACATCCACCGGGGGGGGGGGAGGGGGAACCGCAGCGCAGCACCACGCCACGCCCACAGGGGGGAGCGGGGGGGACCATCGCGCGGGGGGGGGGGGGCCCAATGGCATCAGCATTGGGGGGGGGGGCCCAAACCCTGGATCATATATACACCGACACCCTCCGACAGACCTCCGACCCCGCCAGCAGGCTCCCAACAAACATTCGATGGGCCGGGCCTCAAGAAGCCCCCAATAAGCCCAAAAGAGGCTCACAAGAAGCCCCAAGAAGCCCCCTAACGGCCCCAAGAGGAGCCGAAGAGGCTTCAAAACTGCCTCCAAGAGGTTCCCGAGACGCTGCGTCAAACTCCCAGGGAGAGGCCGGTGATGCGCCGCCGGCGTTCTCGATTTATACACCGACATCTTCCGACAAACTTTGCAGGTACCTGCAGGGAGGGCGGCGGTGTGTAAAGTCGCTGGCTCCCAATGGTGATTTATACACCGCGACCCTCCCCTGAGGCCCAGGAACAAGCCATTGGAATGAGTCTGTGTATTTTTTCCGGCGGAGAACAATCTCTGTCGCCATCCTTTCCGTGCGTAACCACTTGGTCGACTCTGGAAACCTTGAAAATTACCCTGGCGACGGACCCAACCATATGCAGTTGTGGGTACCGCAGTTGTGAATATCTTCTTCGGTGGAGCTCCATATGGGGCCACAAAGCGCTGCACTGGGTGGGGGGGGAACGCATGCGGGCGGTAGAACTGGGGCCGTCGGGCGAACTCCCTATGGGGCAACGAAACGCCGTACTGGGTGGGGTGAAAATGCCAAATTTGGTGTGTGGGACGCATGCGGGCGGTCCCACTGGTGGCTTCGGTGGAGCTCCCTATGGGGCCACGAAACGTATGAGGGGTGTGCCACATTTGGTTTCCAGGACGCATGCGGACGGTCCCACTGGAGGCTTCGGTGGAGCTCCCTATGTGGCCACGAAGCGCTACACTAGGTGGGAGGGAACGCATGCGGGCGGTAGAACTGGGGCCGTCGGGCGAACTCCCTATGGGGCCACGAAACGCCGTACTGGGTGGGGAGACCATGCAAAACCTGGTGTGTGGGACGCATGCGGGCGTTCCCAGTGGTGGCTTCGGTGCAGCTCCCTATGGGGCCACGAAACGTATGAGGGGTGTGCCAAACTTGCTTTCCGGGACGCATGCGGACGGTCCCACTGGGGGCTTCGGCGGAGCCCCCTATGGGGCCACGAAGCGTTGTACTGGGTGGGCGAAAATGCCAAATTGGGTTTCCGAGACGCATGCGGACGGTCCCACTGGGGGCTTCGGTGGAGCTCTCTACGGGGTCACGAAACTCCGTAGTGGGTGGTGTGAAAATACCAAATTAGATCTCCGGGACGCACGCGGAAAGTCCCAGGGGCTTCGGTGGGGCTCTCTATGGGGCCACGAAGCGCTGTAGAGGGGGGGGGAGGAACATGCGGACGGTAGCACTGGGACCTTCGGTGGGGCTCCCTATGGGGCCACGAAGCGCTGTACTGGGTGGTGGGGGAGCATTTGAACAGTAGCACTGTGACTTCGGCGGGGTCCCTGCGGGGCCACGAAACGCTGTACTGGGCGGTTGGGGGACGCATGCGGACGGTAGCACTGGGACCTTCGGTGGGGCTCCCTATGGGGCCACGAAGCGCTGTATGGGTGGGGGGGACGCATGCGGACGGTAGCACTGGGACCTTCGGTGGGGACTCCCATGGGGCCACGAAGCGCTGTACTGGGTGGGGGGGACGCATGCGGACGGTAGCACTGGGACCCTCAGTGGGGCTCCCTGCGGGGCCACGAAGCGCTGTACTGGGTGGGAGGGACGCATGCGGACTGTAGCACTGGGACCTTCGGTGGGGCTCCCTATGGGGCCACGAAACGCTGTACTGGGCGGGGGGGAAGCATGCGGACGGTAGCACTGGGACCTTCGGTGGGGCTCCCTATGGGGCCACGAAACGCTGTACAGGTTGGGGGGGACGCATGCGGAAGGTAGGACTGGGACCTTCGGTGGGGCTCCAGATGGGGCCACGAAACGCTGTACTGGGTGGGGGGGGCGCATGCGGACGGTAGCACTGGGACCTTCGGTGGGGCTCCCTATGGGGCCACGAAGCGCTGTACTGGGTGGGGGGGGCGCATGCGGACGGTAGCACTGGGACCTTCGGTGGGGCTCCCTATGGGGCCACGAAACGATGTGAGGGGTAAGTATGCTGAAACGGGTGATGATGATGGTGATGATGGTGATGGAGGAGGGAGAAGGGGGAGGAGGAGAGGAGAGGAGGAAGAGAACGCGGGGCGACGTCTCTTCAAAACGAGGACCCAACACCACAGGATGGTTTGGAACAAAAGCCTCGGCATCTCTGAGGTGGGAAGATGTTACTTCCGTTGGGTCGGGTCGGCTCCGAGCCCGGGGCCCAGCCATCCGACGTCGTTCGATACGATCGAAATTGGTATGGAAAAATGGGAACGAAGACCGACAGCAGCTTGTGCCCACTTTGAACAGGAGTCGCTGTCGGTGTCGGTGCGGACGTTGACCGTTTGAGACTGCGAATCGCCTGCCTGACAGCGACCGCTGTCGGTGCCGTACCCATGTGGGGCGATCCGCATCGTGAGTCCTGCTTTCAGCGTGGCTCCCTGGAGATCTGGACCCCTTCCTGGGGACCGGCCCCCCTGCTGGACGGCCTCGTGATGGCCCCGGGGCCTGGGCGAAGGGGGCCCCCAGCGGCCGAGACCTACAAACACTCCGTCGTGACTTCTTGCTCGCGGCGCGAGGGGTTTTTTGGCCCTCGCGTCACAAGCTCGGCTCGCTGGCGGCTGTGCGGGACGACCCGGGCCCCCGCGGGATGCTCGCCTTCCTTGGCTCCCCTCCGCTTCCTCCGCTTTCTCTGCTTCCTCCTCCTCCTCCTGCTCCTCCTCCTCCTCCTCCTCCTCCTCCGCTTCCTCCTCCTCCGCTTCCTCCTCCTCCATCCTCCTCCCCCCGCTCCTCCTCCTCCTCCTCCCACTCCTCCTCCTCCTCTCCTCCCTTCCTCCTCCTTCCTCCTTCCTATTACTCCCTCCTCCTCCCCCTTCTGCCTACCTCCTACTCCCCTTGCTCCCTCCTGCTCCTTCCTCCTGGATCGCTTCCTCCCCTTCCTCCCGCTTCCCGTTCCTCCTCCTTCCTACCTCCTCCTCCTCCTCTTCATCATCATCATCATCATCATCATCATCATCACATCATCATCATCATCATCATCATCATCATCCATCATCAGCATCATCATCATCATCATCATCTTCATCATCATCATTCTTCTTCATCATAATCATCATCGTCAGCATCTGCATCAGGGGGGGGGAGGGGCATCCATCACATCACCATCCCCATCACCTCACCATCATCTTCATCATCATATCTTCTCATCAGCATCATCACATCATCAGATCTAATCATCAGCAATCAGCATCATCATAATCACCATCACCATCACCATCACCATCTCCATCAACAATACCATCACCTTCACCCATCACTTCAATCATCATCATCTTCATCATCTTCTAATCAACATCATCATCATCACCCATCTCATCATCATCATCATCATCTTCATCATTCATCATCATCAACATCATCGTCCTCCTCATCATCTTCCTCCCACTCTCCTCTCCTGCTCCTTCCTCCCGGTACCTCCTCTCTCCTGCTTCCCCGCTTCCTCCCGCTTCACCAGATATCCTTCTTAATCTCCTCCTCCTCTTCCTCCTCCTCCTCCTCCTGCTGCCTCGCTTCCTCCGCTTCCTCCGCTCCCTCCGCTTCCCCTGTTTCCTCGTTGTCCTCGTCCTCCTCTTCATCCTCCTCCTCCTCCTCCTCCTCCTCCTCCTCCTCCTCCTCCTCCTCCTCCTCCTCTGAGTCTGAGTCTGGGCTGGCGCCGAGGGCCCCCCCCCGAGCCCGGGGCGTAGCCGCCGCTCGCGCTGTAGCCCAGCTGCTTCGGGCGCTGGAACACCACCCCGTGCCTGCCGCTGGCGAGCCCGTGCCTCTGCGCGCAGGCGCGGGCAGCGTGTGCCCTGGCCCAACGGAAGTGTAAGAAAACGCCCTCCCCGCTGTTCTTTCTGATCCTCAACTGCCTGTTTTCCAGCAGCTCATCCCCCTATCACCATCACCACAGATGCCATCAACACCATCAACCTCATCGCCGTCATCATCATCATCATCATCATCATCATCATCATCATCATCATCAGCAGCATCATCAGCATTATCATCATCATCATCATCATCAGCAGCAGCATAAGCAGCATCATCAGCATCATAATCAGCAGCAGCATCAGCATCATAATCATCATCAGCATCATCATCATCATCATCATCATCATCATCATCATCATCACCAGCATCATCGTCATCGTCGTCATCGTCATCGTCATCATCAGCATCAGCATCATAATAATCATTATCATCATCAGCATCATCATCATCAGCATCATCATCATCACCGTCGTCATCATCATCACCAGTAGCAGCATCATTGTTATCAACATCGTCAGCATCATCAGCAGCAGCAGCAGGAGTACGATCATCATCATGTTTGGAATGGTTTATCCCACCCTCTGGCTGCCCTCCTCCTCCTTCTCCTCCTCCTCCTTGTCCTCCTCCTTCTCCTCCTCCTCCTCCTCCTCCTTCGCCTCCCGCCTCCCCCTTCCACGTCTGCTTTTCAGTTCCTTCCTCTTGCGACTCCAAAGTATCCGACTCCTTTTTAACTGTAATGAATGATGCTGCCATTGCCGCAAGTGTTGCTCTTCCTCCTCCTCCTCCTCCTCCAAATTCTTTCAAATCATCCTCCTCCTCCACCTCCTCTTCATCCACCTGTTCCTCCCCGTCCTCCTCCTCCTCCTCCTCCTCGTCCTTCTCGTCCTCCTCCTCATGCTTTGCCCCCCCAATCCGCCCCACCCCCACCCCGCAGGGCTGGCCTGCACACCAGAAGTGTTGCGCCCCCCCTCCTCGTGACGCCATGCCCGCGGGCATCACGCACGACCACTCAGTGCTCAGTGCCAGTGCCACCTCGCCGTCGCCCCGCGGCCCGCCCAGCGACACGCCACGCGACCAGCTGGCAAACCCACCCGCGACCCGCCGCCCGCCCAACCAACCAACCGTGCCCATCGCGACCGCCGCCCGCCACGAATTGAGGACGAAGAAACGGCATAAACACAAGCTGCAAGAGCTCCGCGCGGATTTTGTTTGATCTGCTTGGGCCACCACTCCCTGGCGCGCGAGGCGCGCCAGGAGCAGCGCCCGAGGCGCCGCCAGGTGTAGCCCAGCGCAGATCCAAGCAATCCGCGCGGAGTTCTGAAAATTCATGGTTATGCAATTTCCGAGAGAACGCATTTCGTGGACGCTTGCCTGGAAAAAGACACCTTGACCTGTCGGAACCGCCCCCCCCCAAAAAAATATCCTGGCGAAGGTCCCAACCATATGCAGTTGTGGGCACCGTAATTGTGAATACCTGTTTCGGTGGAGCTCCCTATAGGGCCACGAAGCGCTGCACTGGGCGGTGGGGAACGCTGTATTGGTCAGGTGGTGTGCCGAAGTGGGTTTCCGGGACGCATGCGGACGGTCCCACTGAGGGCTTCGGTGGAGCTCCTTATGGGGCCACGAAGCGCTCGACTGAGTGAGTGAAAATACCAAATTCGGTTACCGGTACGCACGCGGACGGTCCCACTGGGGGCTTCGGTGGAGCCCCCTATGGGGCCACGAAACGCTGCACTGCGCTGGTGAAAATGCCAAATTACATTTCCCGGACACATGCGGACGGTGGCACTGGGGCCTTCGGTGGAGCCCCCTATGGGGCCACGAAACGCTGCACTGGGTGGGTGAAAATGCTAAATTGGGCTTCTGGGGTGCATGCGGACGGGGGCACTGGGGCCTTCGGTGGAGCTCCAGATGGGGCCACGAAGCGTTATACTGGGTGAAACGCAAGGAGGAGGGGGAGGAGGGCCACGAGACGCTGTACTGGGTGTGCGGGACGCATGCGGACGGTAGCGCAGGGACCTTCGGCGGGGCTCCCTACGGGGCCACGAAACGCTGTACTGGGTGTGCGGGACGCATGCGGACGGTAGCACTGGGACCTTCGGTGGGGCTCCCTATGGGGCCACGAAGCGCTGTACTGGGTGGGTGAAACGCAGGGAGGAAGGGGAGGAGGGCCACGAAACGCTGTACTGGGTGTGCGGGACGCATGCGGACGGTAGGACTGGGACCTTCGGTGGAGTTCCCTATGGGGCCACGAAACGCTGTACTGGGTGTGCGGGACGCATGCTGACGGTAGCACTGGGACCTTCGGTGGGGTTCCCTATGGGGCCACGAAGCGCTGAACTGGGTGTGCGGGACGCATGCGGACGGTAGAACTGGAACCTTCGGTAGAGCTCCCCATGGGGCCACGAAGCGTTGTACTAGGTGGGTGAAACGCAGGGAGGATGGGGAGGAGGGCCACGAGACGCTGTACTGGGTGTGCGGGACGCATGCGGACGGTAGCGCTGGGACCTTCGGTGGGGCTCCCTATGGGGCCACGAAGCGCTGTACTGGGTGGATGAAACGCAGGGAGGGAGGCGAGGAGGGCCACGAAACGCTGTACTGGGTATGCGGGGCGCATGCACACGGTAGCACTGGGACCTTCGGTGAAGCTCCCCATGGGGCCACGAAGCGCTGTACTGGGTGTGCGGGACGCATGCGGACGGTAGCACTTGGACCTTCGGTGGGGCTCCTTATGGGGCCACGAAGCGCTGTACTGGGTGGGTGAAACGCAGGGAGGAAGGGGAGGAACGCCACGAAACGCTGTACCGGGTGTGCGGGACGCATGCGGACGGTAGCGCTGGGACTTTCGGTGGGGCTCCCTATGGGGCCACGAAACGCTGTACTGGGTGGGTGAAACGCAGGGACGAAGGGGAGGAGGGCCACGAAACGCTGTACTGGGTGTGCGGGACGCATGCGGACGGTAGCGCTGGGACCTTCGGTGAAGCTCCCCATGGGGCCACGAAGCGCTGTACTGGGTGTGCGGGACGCATGCGGACGGTAGCACTTGGACCTTCGGCGGGGCTGCCTATGGGGCCACGAAGCGCTGTACTGGGTGTGCGGGACGCATGCGGACAATAGCACTGGGACCTTCAGTGGGGCTCCCTATGGGGCCACGAAGCGCTGTACTGGGTGGGTGAAACGCAGGGAGGAGGGGGAGGAGGGACACGAAACGCTGTAATGGGTGTGCGGGGCGCATGCGGACAGTAGCACTGGGACCTTCGGTGGAGCTCCCTGTGGGGCCACGAAACGACGCTGTACTGGGTGTGCGGGACGCATGCGGACGGTAGCACTGGGACCTTCGGTGGGGCTCCCTATGGGGCCACGAAACGCTGTACTGGGTGTGCGGGATGCATGCGGACGGTAGTGAGGAGGGGGAAGAGGAGGAATATGAGGAGAACGCTGGGACCGTCCCTTCAAAACGAGGACCCAACACCACAGGATGGCTTGGAAAAATTGAGCGCCCCTGGACAACCAAGGGGACCCCCCCCTGGATACAGACACTGGCCTCCCTAATGAACCGGCCCCGCCCAAGATTGGGGGGTCGAACCAAGAGGTGGGGGCAACCCCTGTCCAAAGGGGGGAGGGGGGTTTGAAACGAGATCCCCCCCACTTGACTTGCAAAGAGGAAGAGGGGTCCGAACCACAGGGCCCCCCCCCTTGTCCATGGGGGTGGGGGGGGGATAGGAAACGGGAGGGCCCCCCCCCCCCCGAGTTGTGGGGGGGGTGATCGAACCGGGACCCCCTCCCCCCTGTGCGCGTCGGCGTCGTCGCACTGGTCGCCGTCGCCGTCGCCGTCTCCGTAGTCGCCGTCGTCGTCGTCGTCGTCGTCGTCGTCGCCGTCGCCGTCGCCGTCGCCGTCGCCGTCGCCGTCGCCGTCGCCGTCGCCGTCGCCGTCGCCGTCGCCGTCGCCGTCGCCGTCGCCGTCGCTGTCGCCGTCGCTGTCGCCGCCGTCGCCGCCGTCGCCCTTGCCGTCGCTGCTGGGCATCGTGCCGATTTGTCTGTACCCGATTCGTGCCAATATGTCGTACCTACCATGCTGGGGGGCCCGAATCCCCACTGACTTACCACCCGGTGTGGTCACCGCATTGTTGGGGGGTCCCCGTCACCACGTCTGGTAGGCATTCGCCAGGGCCAGAGGATGCTGGGCGAGGGGAACCAAGGCGTTGGCCTCCACGGCAACACCACATGAGCCTCGACTGAGGCGACCTCTGCGCTGCATCTGTGGCAACAGCAGCGAGCAAGTGAGACCGACACCAGCGATGGACACGTGCATCGACTACACGCAGAAGTGGCCCTGGGTAAGAACGACCTTTGGTGCACGGCTTTTCGGGGGTCGCGGGCGGATCAAACCCGGGCGCGCAAGACGCTACTGCCGCATCGCGTTCGGCGATCGGGGGACCCCCGTGGGCCGCACCGGAGGTCACTCCAGCGAAGGGTCACTCTTACGCGTAGTCGACTGCACAGCGCTACGGGGAACCAGGGCGGGAGCCAGCCGACGAGGCAGGTGCCCCGAGGCCCGCGCCCTGGCATCTTCATCTTGTGGTCGGCGTCCGCGGGCTTCCCTGCAGACGCCGAGCGGGGCCAGCGCGCCGCGCGGCGGGCAGGGCCACAAGAGAGAACAGCTGCAGCCAGCACATGGCCACAAGAGCGGGCCAAGTGCCGGAGAATCGGACGGACAAAAAGAAATCAGTATAGGATGGGGTTCACGGATCAGCTCACGTAGCTGGTTTTCCGGGCGCCTCACGGCGCCTGAGGCGCCAGCCAATCGCGGCCAGCGCCCGGCGGCGGGGCCGAAACCAGCTGCATGCAGCCGGCTTCGTATCCCCCCTTTGCATATCCCCCCCCTCGTCCGACCCGAAGTGGAGGAGCGGATGCCATGGGAGGAAGAGATGGAGGGGATGCCATGGGAGACCGATACCGCCTCGCCCTGGCCGATACCTTTGCCGTTGCAGAGTGGAGGGGCGATGAATGGGGGGCGGGAGAGAATCGTGCACCTTTCGTGCCCCTTGTGGGCCACTGCAGCCGCCACCGAAGCCGCCGCAGCCGCCATCGCCGTTCGCCGTGTTCGCCGCTCATGCCCTCGTCGCACTGGCCGGGTTCGCTTCCGAGTCCGAGGCAGAGGGCACCCCAGCAGATGTCCGGGGGGGCACGGGCGTCGGTGTCTGTCTGTTCCCCCAGAGAGACCCGTCGCGGAGGGGCTGACGCCCCATGGAGCTGCCAGAACGAACAGCGTTCTGGGCTGGAGGGCCGAGACACGAAGAACAGAAGGGACCCCACAGAAGCTACCAGGAAGCTGGCAGCAGACGCGGCTGGATTCACATGTGGAGCATCTGGAGGCCACGTGCTGGATGCACATGTGGAGAATCACCGTGCCTGGCCACACAAGGGCCGAGGACTGGAAAAAATTGTGGCCACCTGTGTATCCAACTCTCGCCCAGGCCGGCCACGTCATGTGCATCCAGCTTCCTGGGCTATGAAACCGCATAAAGGGCCACTAAACCAACGCAAACCGGATTAAACCCAATATCGAGCCCGACCAAGCCGGAAGAAGCGATATGAAACGGAATCCCACCAGGGCTAAGGTGGTCCAACGAGTTCTCTCCTCTTCCAAAACCCTTCCCTTCGGGGAGGGGAGCCCTCCCCCTCCCCTCCCCGAGGTTCTTGTTTTTTGGGGGGGGGGGGGGGGCGCGAAGCGTCAGGGCGCCCAAGGTGGCCCAGGTTGGCGCCAAGAGGGC